>PVJL010005613.1:0-49382 GCA_004026885.1 Lyroderma lyra
ACCTCTGATGACGGCGAACTACAGCTTGGGCAACGCTGACCACTTGTATCGTGGCGCCTGCCGTTTCAGTTTCTTCTCTGAGTACCACAGTGTAGCTGGTCTTCTACGGTCCACCACGCCCTTTAAGGTCCCCCACAGGTGGGAGTCGGGGCGTTAAGTCAGGAGAATGTGGGGGAAGCTCAAACAATGTTCTTGAATTCCAACCGCGCTTCCACCATTGTCTTTGACTGTCCTGCCTGTCGCATGGTGACGCCAGCAGTCATTTCATTAATGCCATCTTTTGAGTGAACGTCATGCTACACATTGCTACCATATTTCAATTCAACTTTGCAAAGAAATACATAGATAGCATTGCTTAAAATGTGTGTACATTTTTTGGCACCCCGTATACATGGCATATAGTGACTTCATAAATAAAACTTGGCAAAATGTTCATGCTGTTCCATTATGGAATTCAATGTGACAGACACACCTGAGGATCTACCAGGTGCCAGACGGGTCCGGTACATAAAGATGGACATGCTAATGTCCGTGACCTTAGATCTCCAAGTCCTGGCACTGCCAATGGCGGGGGCGGGGGGGTAGAGACCAGGGTGTTTGTAAATCACAATGCCCTGTACAGAGCACAGAAACAGAGGTATGCATTAAAAACGTTTTTTGAGAGCCCCAAGGGGAGAGTGACTAGCTCAATGATCGTCCTGCATCAGAGTAGTAATAGCTACAGCAAGATTTTATCACCACCGAAGACACTGGCACTTGAAAGTTGCCAACCATCTCCATTTCTAGAAGTGGACCCCTCAAACCTCCTTTCTTCTGGGGAGAACACTGAGTGAGTGAAGCACAAGTCAGGAGAGGTCATCAGTCCTAGGCATGAGTGTCCTGAGGACTCGTAGTGGCCTTGGGGGCTTGACGTAGCAGAGCCCGCACATCCTCCTTGTCTGTGACACTTGAAGCCACTGAGAAAATGGAGCGTTTGTCAGGGGTGGGGGAACCCTCCAGCCTCCTGGGAAGAAGCCAGCAAGACCTCCTCTGTCCACTTTCGCTTTTCCCATTATTATCATAAAATTGCCCTGACAAACTGAAATGGCCTCGAGTGAGTAACCAGCAGCAAAGGCTACCAAGGGCCATCCAGGGGAAACTCACGGTGACAAAAGAGGCTGGTGAGCTGACCTCTGCGAAGGCCGCCCGTGCATTTGGGGGAGGGCTGGCCCGGAGTGCGGTGAGCGACTGGGGTTGGAAACTTCTTCAGACTTTCCCACGTTGCCACCACGTTTGAACTTGACCCTGGGTGTTCTCACGTCCTTGGGGCATCCCTGCTGCCTCAGGGCCGCACCCGGTCTCCTCCCTCACCTCTCTCTGATCCCCTTGCGCTGCCCCGCCCCCGCTCAGCTGGTCTGCGGCCTAGTGGGTGCCCCGCCCGGGAATGTGGTGCTAGCTTCCCCTTCCTGCAAGCCCCCATTCCTCTCAGGCGGGCTCCCTAGGCCCCTCCACCCTCCTCCCCATCAATGGTGTTGCTGTCTACACCCCCTTCCCGCCCTGACATGTCTCCTTACACAGCACAGGGGTGGGAGGCACAGGACTGACTTTGTCACTTAGTAAGCCCTGGGGAAGGTGTGTGACCCCAGCATCCGTGGTTTTCTTTAGAACTGTAGGGTACTTCACACCTCTCTACCCTCAGTCCCAGGTCATAGTTGCCAGTTCTGGGGCAACAGGAAAAGGGCCACGTAATGTCCTGTTATGCACAGGGTTGGATACAGAGTGGCAGGTGTGATCTGACCCACTGAAGATCACAGTGTGCCTGTTACAGACCTTAACCTGGAACATCAGACCCCTGTTAGACACCTAAGGGTGCATGGGCCCCATGTCTGGGCACCGATCCGAAAGAAATACCCAAAATGCAGACAGCAGACTTCCCGGTGGAAGCGCTTCCACCACGTCCGGACAGACGACGTGGTGAGCTCGAAGCCTGCAGATGTCTGCACAGGACAGAGGCGATGCGGTGTGCGGCCTGGGAGAGCGGTGACCCTGGGGAGGGCCTAGAGGCCAGGGACAGCAGGGTGGGGAGGGCAGCATGGCGACCTCCCAACCTCACTCACCATAATGGGTGACAGAGACAGAAGGTGAAGGGTGCTGAGGCACTCAGGTGACAAAGGGTGGCAGTGCTCAGATGGAAGAGGGGTCCTTCTTACTTCTTTGAGGACCATAGGGGCCCTCTGGCTCTCTAGCTCTTTCGGTGAAGGTGGCTTTGGGACCCTGGTAGCTTTCTCCTGTGTGGGGATATCAAAACACTGACAGCAATGCTCCAAACATGCCCGTCCACGTTCGTAATCAGTGGGAAGAGCCCCGCTATCCAGTGACAGGGCTGGCTCTGCCAAGTGTTGTTTTGACATCCTGTTGAACAAAAGCCGGACGTGAAGGAGGCCAGAGTCCGTGATTCCACTTACGTGACGTTCCAGAAGGCACACCTAGTCCACGATGATGGGAGTCAGAGTGGCCCTTGCCTCTGGGCAGGGCGCAAGGGCACCTTCGGGGTGGGGTGATGGGGATATTCCCTATCACTTCGATCTGGGTAGAGGCTCCAGGAGCACACACATCAAAACTGCACCGAGCTCTGCACCTAGGATTGGGCGCACAGGGCCGACTCTGTCCCTCTCACTGCTTTGCACATGTAAATGATATCACAATAAAAACAAGAGTTAAAGAACTATATTTATAAAGAATTTTTAATAACATGAGGAAATGCCTGCAACGTAAGCTTTAGCAAAATAAAAATTTAAAAAAAAAAAAAAAGAAAGGAACAGAAAACAAAGCAAAGCACAGAGCTGGTACGGAGTGAGAACGATGAATCAGAAGGCATGCGTGAGAAAGGTCGGAATGCAAACCCGTCAGCTGTTAAGAGGGATTGTTCTGAGATTGTGAGACTATGCCACCTGTTTTCCTACTTTCTATTTCTCTGTTTTCCCTAACTTCATACAACAAGCATGTGTTGGTTTTATAATTCAACATTTGTTTTAAAAACTAGAAGGTGCATTCACTGTGTTTATAGCCTATCTCACCTTTGACATTGACCTAGAGTTAGGCCAACCAGATGTCCCATTTTAAATGGGACAGAAAACAACAGTACTACTGTCCCCTCTCATGAATTTGTGTGTCGTCCTTGTGTAGGAGCCATGCTAATCTCTGCATCGTTCCAATTTTAGTGTATGTGCTGCCAAAGTGAGCACTGTCCCGTTTCAAACGGCACGTAAGGCCAGCCTACTGACACCTTGAATTTAGCCCCATGAGACTAGGCTGACCATATGCACCGTACGAAATGGGGCGGGACCCTTGTTTTCTGTCCTGTTTAAAATGGGACATCTGGTCAGCCTATCTAGAGTCAGCTGGAGGCCCAGGTATGCTCCTGTGGGCTGCTGGGTAGCAGGGCTTCAGCTCACTGTGCTCACGCAGCTGGCCCTTTGGTCCCAGAGAGAAGACTGGACGTTCTCCCCATCCAGCTAATGATGCTCTGAGTATGTGGTACTGCGACGGCGGGGGCAAGGAGGGCAAACTTGGGGGCAGTGACCAGATGCACGGCAGCTGTTGAAGGGCTGGCCAGGGTCCCAAAAGGAGGGCTGGCATGAGCCAGCCTCCAATACGGGTATTAAGTCTAGAGTGACAAAACCAGTCCGGAGATCATTTCTGGTGGGACGTCTGGGCGCCATACATATGAGAGCGAGAGGCCTGTGGAGTGGGAGGGACAGAGTAAGAAGAAAAGCAGAGACTGGGAAACTGAGTCACAGCATTTTCCACTCCCAGTGTTGTCATTACTGTTGTATGCAGAATGACGTTTCATGGATGACATGCCAGATGAGTTCCCATGGGCCCTCAGTTCCTGTGCATGCTTGGGACAAACCCCTCTCCCAAGAGGTGACCTGAACTCGCCTCCGGACTCAGAAACCTGCGAGGGGACAACACCCGTGCTAGGCTGTGCTTCCTCCTTTCAGCTGGGGCCCCTCCCTGTGCTCCCACCCAATATGAATTTTACAACCAACGTGGCCACGGAGCCCCTCAGTATTTAAGGGGGGAGCGATCTTCGGGACCCCCAGGCCTGGCACATCACTTGACGGGGGAGGAAATGGAAGCTCAGAGAGGAGGAGACGTGTCTTAGCACCCGGCCAGGCGCCCGCAGCTCGGCCTGGGGCACTCTGAGGCCGCTTCGCCGCTCCACACTGCCCCCTGGCGGTGAGCACGCCGCCCCGCGCTCAGGACCCCGGAGGGCGGACGCAGGACCCTGGGCCGAGTCCGCCCCGCCCCCCCCCCCCCCCCCCCCCCCCCCCCCCGTCAGAGCCATTCCCGGTGTCACACAGGAAGGTCGTGTGTACCCGCGGCATCTGAGAGTTCCATGCAGTGTCCGAGTATTACCAAGCAAACATGAGGCTGCTCTTCCAAGGACCAAAACTTGTGTGTGCCCTATTTATGTTCATTTATTTGCTACCTATTTGGTGAGCTCTTTCTAAAGCCTGCCTTATACTTCACCACTTAGATAGCACAGAGGACGGGTCTCTGCAGAGGCTCTACACTAGTTACGTCATTTTTTCTGGCACCTAGAAGGTACTAGATAAGCAAGAGGCATTAACGTTAGTTTTCTAAGCCCTGCTGAAAATCTTCAGGCCTAGAAGTTTTCCCTCCTCTAATCTCTTCTGTCTTTAATAGCTTTCTGGGCTTGCTTCGGCAGTATTTACACTAAAAAATATCCCATTCCCCCCTCTTTGGCAACCATCACCATGTCCTCTATGTCTATGGGTCTGTATGTCATTTGGCCACAGGCCTCCCAAGTAGGTTTGTGTTTTTGATTACTTGACCCCATTTCACAGGTAAGCAAACTAAGGCGTGGCGAGTTTCAGTAACTTACTCAGATCAAATAGTACATCGGGACACTGGAGCTTAAATCCAGCAACGTGACCACAGAACCAGGTCTTAATCATTGCCTCCCGCGTAGGGATGAACTGGAACGTTTCTTTGTAGTTTACGGTCCCGGTTAGGATGACCGGTTGTTGGGCTCTGTTGTATCACAAACATATGTCCCCGCGTGGAGTGGTTCTCGATTGCTGGGCCATTTCAGTGCTTTCCTGGCTTTCCCAGTGGGCATCACCTCTTCTTCTCGAAACATCTGCCACTGGCTCTACCCTTTCAGCTGCTAGTGTGCTGATACTAATCCGCTCTCGCCAAGGACCCCAGGGAGCCAAGTTTGTTAGCATTTTATCAAACAAATCTCTCTAAGAAAGGATCAGTAAATGAATAGCTAAGTGTTTGATATTTATTGAGCGTATCTATGATGTGCTAAACTCTGGACGTAGATACTTCTTGTAATCCTCCCAACAAATTTATGAAGCAACTACTATTACTCATCCCATTCTACAGATGAGGAAGCTGAGGGGAGGGCTGGCCTCCAGCTCAGGCAATAGGACTGCAGAGGACGCTCGCTTAGCCCCTGTGTTAGGCTGCCTCGCTGGTTCGGGGTCTCCTCTCCCTTCAGTGACAAGCTAACGCTTCTTAGTCTAAAATAGAGGAAACGGGAGCCCCTAGAGGGCACTCTTGAGGCTCAGGAGAGCTGCAGTAGTCTCTGCTCTCTTGTCCGCAGTTGAGGTTTTTAGATAAGTAGCCAACCTCAGGAAAGCTGGATTGGACTGCCTATAGCAGTGTCATGTAATCCTGAACTCGATTCTCTTCTTCTTGTTGTTGCCCATTCCACGTTGAAAATTTCTCAAAGCCCCAGATAGGCTGTGTCCTTGGAGTGAGAAACTCTCGAATTGCATATACAGGATAAACTTGAACCTTTGCCCGCTGGTTTGGAGGGCCCCAAAGGAGTGAATCGGTACAGCGAACATTCCTAATGACGTGCCCAGCTAGATACTCAATCCAGAGAAAGGTAGGCAACGAGCTTAGCTCACAGGGGAACCTAGAGTTAAAGGCTTCGGACGACCAGTGGTTTTAGTTTGCAGAGACGAATCGTATGGGGTGGCGAGCAAATGTGTGGGGTTGTGGTGCAGGGGGAGGCGGCGGACACTGGGTACGAGAGAGCTACTGTGAAGGGCTCCCCTCTCAATTTCAGGTTGGTTGGAGCTGGCCTGCACTGAGGACAAATAGTAAGAGAATCAGACCCTCTCGCCCTTTTAGCCTCACCACAGATAAGCCCTGAGGTCTCGTACAAAACATTTGCCTCTTGGACAGCAGTTTCTTTCACTAACATGAGGGCTTCTGACTAGGTGCACGTGAATGTTGTTCCAGCTCCAGTACCCCTCAGCTCTTTGGATTTCCTAACAGTCTCTGTAGCTGGATGAGCCGAGAACCAAAAGAAAATAGTGTAACCAGGGAAGCCCACAAATGAACTTTCAGACCGAAGGTCTATTTTAAGTTCAATTAAAAAAAAAAAAAAAAAAGACGACAGAAAAGAAGAACTATTCTCCGATTTTTTTTGCCCTTCATTAAAACTCCACCCCGCTGTGCATTTCCTACTTTTATGCTGTCTGTATGTTTGATGCGCACAGCTCGGCTGGTCAGAGGAGCTGAGACATCGGTCCTTCCACAGGAAACTCGCCGGGTAAGTCACCTCTCAACCACTTTGCCTATTAACCAGCTCAGCTTCTGTAATGAGTACCAGCCTTTACAGGAAACCCATAGAAGACATTAGACAACACCAGGTGCTTATAAATCTGTCTTAAAATGTAATCTTTAAGATAAGGAAAACGAATTTAGAATGAGATTCAGACTGTGATAACAATCAAAGATACAAAGCACGATTATGAATGAAAGATTTTAAAACGGACAATTTTGTTTAAAACCCTCACCTTTCAAATGAAAGATTTTCCAGGGAGATAATTCATGGCTAAAATCTTGGTAGAGATTAACTTCTGATGAGGAGAGTTAAAAACCTCCCGACAGGATGCCCTGACCGTGAGCCCAACCGGAAGCTGGATCTACGTCTGGTTCTTTTGGATTCTTTTCCCCAGAAAAGAGAAAGCCTAAAAATTGTCCAAGTTGATAGCAAATTATAAAGATCAAATGAAGTCTCCCTTTAATTAGCAGTTCCCCAGCACACTTAGTGTCTGACTCTTTTTCTGGCTCAGAACTTAAAGGGGAAATTTTCTGGGTGCTTCTCCCAGCTGCCCACTCTTAGGTATGGGGGGCTTGAGACTCACAAGAGTTCGTTAGAGAGAGTGCTCAGCACAGAAGTGAGATTTAAGTAGGCAGGGCGAGCCGGTGGTTTGTGAAGGGACGGAGCCAAGCACCACCGGGAAGATTGGTGGTAGGTGGGACATTGTCCACTTGTGTATGGGGGTGGGGGGGGTCCTTTAATCATAGCAACTCAGGAACTGTAACCATGAACCTCACGGGAGAGGTGAGAAGGGCAGTTTGGATCTTACACTTGGCTTTTGGCTCCTATGACCTCGGGGGACGTGGCCAGTGACCCCTTTCATTCTGACTGAGTAGATAGACCAGGCTGATGGTTGCACCCTTCTGATCTGTCACCCAGGAGTGAGAGACAAGGTGGCTTGGTAGATAAGTATGCAGGCTGCCTGTGTTCAAAACCAGAAGCTTCTGAGCTCTGTGGCTTTGGGTAAGTTAGTCATCCCCTGTGGGCTTGGAGGTCCTTCTCTGCAAAAGTGGGGGTGATAACACCACCTGCCTCATTGGGTCACCTTGAGGATGAGCTGACATGAACGTGAAGCTTAGAACAGTGGTTGGCATGCAGCGTGTCCCTGTGCTCCTTCCAAGGGAGGCAGCTTTAGCACGGGCTGTAAGACGGTGTTGGTTGCATGGTGCCTGCCTCGGTTTCTCGAAATCGTCATCGAAGCTTCATTCGCTGCACGTGGCAGTGGAACACCGGATTCTCTTTGGTGCGATAATGCTTTTGTGAATTTCCCCAACAGGGCACGTGAGCAGGGAAGCCAGAAGCGAAACTTCCCTTTATTGCAAAAGCTCACTGTTTGGCCACCAAAGGGAGCTGAGTTCAATGTAGACATCTGTATGCCAACTTCAAGAACCTAGGCACGTGTAAGACGTTTTGCATGCGTGGTGGACCAATCATTCCCTTCTAAGACTTTATAAAAGCTCACTGCGTCTTTATTCACCAGGTTGAGCAAGATGGATTATCAAGAGACCACTCTGACCTATGACATTGACTACACCATGTCAGAGCCGTGCCAGAAATCCAACGTGAAGCAGATCGCGGCCGGGCTCCTGCCTCCGCTCTACTCGCTGGTGTTCATCTTCGGGTTTGTAGGCAACGTGCTGGTCGTCCTCATCCTGATAAACTGCAAGAAGCTGAAGAGCATGACCGACATCTACCTGCTCAACCTGGCCGTCTCGGACCTGCTCTTCCTCCTCACCCTCCCCTTCTGGGCTCACTACGCGGCAGGCCAGTGGGTCCTGGGGAATGGCATGTGTCAGGGTTTGACGGGGCTCTATTTTATCGGCTTCTTCTCTGGAATCTTCTTCATCATCCTCTTGACAATCGACAGGTACCTGGCCATCGTCCACGCCGTGTTTGCTTTAAAAGCCAGGACAGTCACCTTCGGGGTAGCGACAAGTGGGGTCACCTGGGTAGTGGCCGTGCTTGCCTCTCTCCCGGGAATCATCTTCACCAAATCCCAGAAAGAGGGTTCTCGGTGCACGTGCAGCCCTTATTACCCATCCAGTCAGTATCATTTCTGGAAGAATTTCCAGACATTGAAGATAGTCATCTTGGGCCTGGTCCTGCCACTGCTCGTCATGGTGGTCTGCTACTCGGGCATCCTGAAGACCCTGTATCGCTGTCGAAACGAGAGGAAGAGACACAAGGCCGTGAGGCTCATCTTCACCATCATGATCGTGTACTTCCTCTTCTGGGCCCCCTACAACGTCGTCCTTCTCCTGAGCACCTTCCAGGTCTTCTTCGGCCTCAATAATTGCAGCAGCTCCAACAGGCTGGACCAGGCCATGCAGGTGACGGAGACCCTGGGGATGATGCACTGCTGCATCAACCCCGTCATCTACGCCTTCGTCGGGGAGAAGTTCCGGAACTACCTGTCGGGGTTCTTCCGGAAGCACGTAGCCAGGCGCCTCTGCAAACGGTGCCCGGTCTTCAGGCGAGAGGCCCCCGAGCGCGCAAGCTCCACCTACACGCGGTCCACCGGGGAGCAGGAGGTCTCCATTGTCTTGTGACTCGGTTCTTATGCACAGCCTGGGGGGTGGGGACAGGTCTTTTGGAAAGGACGTTACCGTCATAGAGGGCCCAAGATCCATCCACCGATGTGGCCTCTGCCGTAAGTCTAGGCGGTAGTTCAAGCCCAACAACTCTGGAACGCCGAATCCAAACGCGGGGGAGGGAGCAACCTTGTCATCGCCCCTCCACACACGTCGGCTTCTTGGCAAACTGCCCCTTTACCGCAGAAGCTCGTTATTAAGAAACCTAAATCCCAGAGAACTGCTGATTGGGACCAGGAACATACTGTGGAGCTGCTCACTACACGAGGCAGCGAGGTTGTAAGTGTGTTAGAAGCAGCCCCTTGTCTTGCCCTGGGGGAGAGACGGGAATGTGACCAGTTAGGAAGGACATCTTCCTCGTGTGATGTCCCCTCTAAGGTGGGTCCCACAGACGATCAGGACCAGACGACAGCCGTTGGCCTGGTGAGAGCTGGGGGCGCATCCTCAGGAGAAGGGACGTGGGGGGTCGGCCGTGGGCCCCAGATGGTGGGTGCTGCGGGGGCAGAGATGTGCGGCTGGCTGGGGAGGCCCCGGCGGGAAGGACGAGGCTGGACGGGGCGCAGTCGGACAGCACCGCCCGTGCGAGTCTGCGAGCAGAACTGGGGGCCCTGGCCGGTGTCGCGGAGGCCCATTCCACGCCCAAAGGACGCCCTGGAAAGGTGAGCGTGTAGGGCAAGGGGGCCAGCAACCAGGCCAGGCGGGGAGGCCTCCACTTAGGGTGAGGCACAGCGGGCGGGGGGTGCGATGCACAGCGTCCAGGCTGCGAGTCAGCAGGACTGGGGGAGGCCTCGGGCGGGAAGTGACGGGCACGCGGGGCCACACAGAGCGCGAGACCCTCGGCCTCAAACGTGCAGATTGGCGATGCCCTCCGTCTTCAAGCGTGGGAGCGGGGGCTGGTTTAGGTGACAAGGAGACGAGGGGGCGGCTCGGTGAGCGGACCGGCCTGGCGCGCCTCTCAGAGCAGCGCCCGGCCCCGCCGGCCGGCCGTGAGGCCGCAGAGCTGGGGAGGCGTGAGCCTGGGCTCCAGGAGCGCCCCCGGCCGCGCGGGGTGTAGGCGAGCGCCGATCCCCATCCCAGCGCGAGGGCAGAGCCGGGGCTGTGCTACCGCTGCGCCGGGCCGGAGGGAAGCCCGAGGACAGTTCCTGCGGCGAACAGCGGCCTGCTGCCGGCGCAGCCTCCGAGAAGAGGCCACGGGGACAAGGGACAGACTCATTTGGAAACAGGCTGCCCCGGCTTTTTAAGCCACAAAAAGTACAACTTGCCAACCTCCGTGTTTCAGGCTGAGTGGGGGCCCTCAGCTACGCCTCCCAGATGCCTTCTCCAGGCAAGCGGCGCCAAACACTATGGGGACTGTTGATTTCAAAGGGACAGCGATGGCTTTGGTCTGTCTGGTTCTTTGTTTTGTTCGGTGATGTGACTTTCGTCGCTTTGTCCATGCCTGAGGATGTTTTGAATTTAGGGGGAGCTAAGGCCATGATCGCAAAGATCAGGTGAGAAAACACGAAAACTGAGAATCGCTTGGGAAGAAAAGGTGTCAGAATCGTAAGAGGCGCTACTGATTTTTCTCAAACTCTGCAACCTGACACCTGGGGGCTGGGGCTGTCACTGTGGCTGTCATCGGGACGGGAAGTACCTGCTTCTTTGCTCTCAGGACTGTGAGGGTGTGGCAGTAGCACACACAACCTCTGGTATCTTTGTGTGTAGGAATATATATACGTATATATGATATTCTTATGTATGTAGAAAGCTCCAGATTGCCTCCAAGACGAGATACACCTAATAAAAACCACCCTACATAATAACCAATCGTATTTTTTTCCTTTCAGTCAGTATACGTGTAGAAAAGAGCACACACAAAAGAATGCGAGAGCATTTTGTAAGCAGCTCTTTGGGAAAATTTCACACACACACACACACACACACACACACACACATTGAAAATTGTATTTCTTCTTACTTTTAAAAGTCGACACTCTTCCTGGGTCAAATTGTCCAAATAATTGGTATTTCAAGAGGCTCCCTCCAATGACAGACTTTCTGAGCAAATGACCTTGAAAATGTTTAAATTTCAACTTTAATTCCGCCGCTCAAAGAAGGGAATGGACGCATTTTTTAACAACGCATCTGCATTTGAGCATACACCCGCTGTGTGTGTTGGAGAATGAAGGTGACGTGTACTGCCTTGGGCTGCTCATTCGTCTCTGGTCCTGCAATACAGACACACGGTGCAGGGGAGTGAGGTTGCTTGCGAATAAGGTAGCTTTCCTTCCATTTACAACCCCTCCCTAAAACCCGGCCATCATTGCAGTGCTGACAGGCGGCCCACGTGGATTTCTGGGCGCAGGTCTCTCATCCTCAGAGGACAGGGGCTCCAGGTACAGGCGCCCTGTCTGGTCACACTCATAGTTAGGAGCACTCTGGTTTTCGGCCCACTGTGCTCTCACCTTCCAGCAGGTCACGGGCAGCAGGGCCGGCCACCGTCCTACTTGGCGGTCCGCGAAGTGAGCAGATGAGGGCAGCTGGAACTGGCTCTGGACAACTGCCAAACAGTCGGTGCAGGACTGCCTGCCATCTCCTAAGCCTAAAGGGGTGCAGGCACCAAAGAAGGGGGAGGGGGCTGGGGTTAGAGTCGCGGGAAGGTCAGGGAGAAGGGAGATGTGTCCCGTACCATGAGGGCAGCTGCATGGGAGGTTGGGAGGTGTCCATTTTTAGGGCCGACATACACGCACTTTTTACCATCTTTCCATCTTAACAAATGAGTCCGGTGTTAACATGAAGACATGACTACGCATGGGGCCTGCAGCCTTCCCAGGGCACATCCCCACGAGCCCCCCCACGCCTACTTCTTCACTCCTTGCTCTCCTGGACCCTCCCCTGCCCACTCGGCTCTGCAGTTCTGACCCCATTCACCATCCCCTGGGTGAAGGTATCCTGCAGTTCAGCCCAGAGTCCCTGTCGAGGAGGGCATTATGGGGAAAGTCGTGGGGAAAGTCAAAGTAAGGGTGAATGTCCTTAGCAGGAAGGGATAATGTACAAATTCATAGATTAGGATCCTGTTTATACTTGCATTCCAGGATTCTTAAATTTAAACAGTGCTAAGTTAAAAACACACTGGAATTTCCATGTTATGATTACATGTACAAGTTGTTTATTTTCTGTCTGCGAGTAGGGCAGGCTCCCAAATGTGAACATCAGCTTTCAAGTGTGCACCCTTCTAATGAGGCACAAGACTGTCCATTAGCTGCTGTCCCGGGGACTAGGAGGGGAGATGGGAACGGGAGCACAAGTCATGAACTTTCTAACCGTCCCGCCTCATCCTGTGTTAACAAAGCAGCTTCTAGTCAGGGTGCGTGGAGAACTTTCCTAACCCCAGGATGGTGGTGGACAGACGGCAAAAACGGAGAAGCATTTCCATAGCTCCTTTGCTTTTGAACAAAATTCACTGTAGAAGTCTTGCTTGGATTTTTCCGAAACATTGTAAAACTTCCGTATTTTGGATGACATAATGTCATAATTTCTTTATAATTGTCTATAAGCATTTTCACAAGTCTTATGTTTGTCTCCATATTGAGACTATTAATACTTTAACTTGATTGTAAATTCTGCATCATTGTGATTCTGTTATGTTTCAGAAATTATTTTTTATTTCTTTTTCTGAAGGTGATAGCTAGTTTTTTTAAGTATATATGGTGAACCCCTCGTTTCCAAACGAAATTCAAAGGCAAGGCCTTGGACGCCATTGAGAACCTTGGGCTATACTGCCCCCTTCTGGCCACTTTAGCAAACCCGCAAGGGCATCCGTCAGCCGTCTTCACCACAGAGTGTGGACGGGGCGTTTTCACATTCAGCTGTTTAATGTTTGTCTCTGCGGCCACTCTTATGGTTTCTGGACAAGAGGAGTGTCAGCGGGGGATGCAGATTGATGCCTGCAGAAATGAAGGTCACAACTGCCCCGAGCCAACCGCTGCAGATCACTGAACTCAGCATCTTGCAACAAGGACAGAAAATGTCTTGTGACGGCATTTTTCATGTCCAAGAAATGCCACAAATCCCGTCCATGTACCTCTCGCAAGTACCAAGTGTTTAAAGCAATCAGATATGATTGGGATGTAGGTGGGTTTCTTTTTCACTCACTCTCCTCCCCGCTGTTATGTTACCACTTTGTTTTGATCACTCGTGTAGCCTCCTAACGTGAAACCGAAAAGGTTGTTGTCAAGGATCCGTCTGTCCAACCCCGTGACGTTATAGCGGAAGAGCAGAGCCTATTCCCAATCCAGGAGATTCTGATGTAATACGTCCGGGGCAAGCCAGGGCCCCGGTATGTTTTCAATCTCACGTAGGCAGCCACAGGGAGCCACTGAGCGGGGCAGGTGGGAGCCGGAGAGGTGGGCCCGCCATTCCTGAGGGCCATGCCTAACCTAGGCTGCACATTGCCATCACCTGGGAGGTGCTACAAAGAGTAACACCTGAGTCCCCCCCCACCCCCACCCCAGCAATTCCGAGTTCATCAGTTTGCAGTGTGGCCGGTGGTTTTGACTTTGAGAATCAGCCGGTGATTCTGAGTGTAGCCAAGTTTGAAAACCACTGCTTCCAGCCGGTCCCGCGGAGCACGCTGGAGCCAGGGCTGAGCAAGACCCCACCTTGGCTGGAGGCCGGTGGCACACAGGCCAGAGAGCTTCGATGTGGCTCTTACATTCTCATAAGCGAACGTTAACACTGTCTTCCCGCACGCTGGTTTTAAAAGCGTGTGAGTCTGGGTCTCACGGGCGAGAGAAAATCGGCTCCCCGTGCCTATTTCACCCTCATTTCTGGGTTTGGGTTTCGAGGGCCTCGAGCTGTCCATTCCACGTGAAAAGCAAGTGCAAGTGGGGTGTCCGGCGCCCATGCTGAGTCCGCGCTTCAATTCCAGAGAGAGCCCGTCTGCCATGTAGAAAGGGTCTGTGTGAGACGCTTCACCAGTGAATACGGATTTGGCTTATGTTGGCGGAAGACCCCCCCCCCATGCCTCCGGGGAACCTCTCTCTAACTCTGTCCGTTATCCCTGAGCAACGGGAAAACTCTGGACGTCCGTGTCAGCCCGGGACAAGGCAATGGTACTTCTGCAGAGAAAGCAACTAGTGCAGTTTTAAAACAGCCACAGTCCGTATTTACTCTAAACTCCTCCACTTGGGCACCTTCCCACTAACTAAGAAAACTGCAGTGTTTCCTAACCTGTAATCAGATCAGGACTCTGATGGGCTCGCGCACTCGTTCCTGCAGTTTGGAAGCCGAGCCTGAGAGAATAAAGGGGAATTTCACAAGCAGGCGGCCGGGGTCCCTGACTCGAGGCTGCGGGAGCCCTGGGAAGTGCCCTAAGTCTGGACCTCGGATTCCTTTCCAGCAATGGGGATCCTGTTACTATCACCCTGACAGAGTTATGTTGGGACATTTAGTGTCTGGAGAGCACCAGCCAGTAGAATTTTCTGAAATGATGGAAATGCTCAGTATCTGCACTGTCCGACGCAGTAGCCACCACAGGCTACAGGGAGGAGGCTCGGCGCTTGGAGGGGAAGCTGGCCGGACCCAAGGGCAGGTGCGGGGAGGGCGGGCAGTGGGGCAGCCTGTGGGAGGACCTGTGCCATTGAGGAAGGGAGGCGTAGGAGCGCTGTAGGTAGAACATAGGAGAAGAAACACCTATGCAAGTGTGCAGAGGTGAGACCGACCAGGCACAGACCAGGTGTCTAAAGTGGGACAGCCAAGATGACTCAGACAGATGATGGGGGGGTGGGAGGTAGATAATAGACAGACAGATAGATAGATAGGTGATAGGTAAGATAGAAGATACATGATGATAAGATTGATAGAAGATAGATGATAGGTAGATAAAAGATAGATAAGATAGAGAGACCCATAGACAGACAGATGATAGACAGATAGGTAGATAGAAGATACAAAGATAGACGGACTGTGTGAGTGTGGGTAAGTGAGGGCATCTCTCCGGAGGGAGATCACGAGCAGTGGCCAGTGTGGGGGGAGGACAGAACCAGGAAGTATGTCCCCGCTTTGAGCAGAAGCAGAGCACAGGGTAACGGGGAGCAGGGAGTCTCCCGAATACAGTGCCCAAATGCGTTACCTCTTTATGGTTCCACACGCCTCACCTCCTCACTGATTCGGCATCTATTAAGTGAGCACCGGGTGCAGTGTCTGTGTCCAGAAGTCAGGTGTGGATTTTGGCCTGCAAGCTACAAGAAACCCCTGACGGAGTCACACACCATCAGCTCTGCTTTGTCCAAAAGGTCTTTGGCTCAATAGGACAAAAGGAGAGACTTGGAGAAGGAGCAGGCCTTCCAGCCACTGGACCCCAGGCCTGTGGAGGATGGAGGCCGTGCGAGGAGAGAAGGCAGGATCTCATGGCCCCGCGGACTGGAGAGAAGGCAGGATCGCATGGGCCTGGAGGTTCCACACAAACAGGGGTTTGCAGACTCCTGACGTTCACGGTTTTTAGTGCCAGTGTTTCATTGTGACCACTTTGCAAAGAAAGCCTGTTCACACTCACTGGTAGGAACTATGCCCCTTAAATAGATTGCGCTGAATAGAATGTGTTTACTCCTTACTGTCACAGTGTCACTGGCCAAAGCTGAGGTCACAGAGCGGAGGGAGAGGCTTGCACACAAGGCACCAGGCTCTTTGAAGTCATGGGGCTGGTTTTGTCATTTCCCCATCTGCCCTCTGGCTTTATCAATAGTTTGCAGGCATCAAAGGGAGTAAGTGAGAAGGCTCCTTCCCACCCCGTCTCCAGCAACTCAGTTTCCCACTCTGGAGGCAGCTACGTTATGAGTTTTGTAACATGCAAGGACTCCTCTTGTCAGCCGGGCGCTCTCTGGCCCTCCCGCGTCAAAAATGTGAACCCCTGAGCCCCCCTGGCCTCCCTGCTCTCCTTCCTGCTTTGTTTTTCTCCATAGAACTTCTCTCCTACTACCCTGTGCTGTACTTACTTACCTTGGTTTTGTCTCTAGAATGTAAGCTCCAGGAAGGTCCAGATGTCTGCCTGTTTTGTTTGGACCTAGAACAGTGCTAGGCACGTGCTGGGCACTCTATACATACTTGTTAAATAAAAGAATTGAATAAATGAGATCTACATGTACTAGGGAATGAGAACTATAATGTGATAGCTTCTTAGACTGAAATTGGGGCTGAGCTATAGTCATAAAGAGGAAGAGAGACTCTAAAAGTTGGGGTCTATGAGCCACATGCCAAAGCTGCAGGACACGGTGGAGTTTCACAGACACGATGACCCGATGTGCTCCCAGACGTTAGAATGGTGAATAAGACCTTCCCCTCACCTCATCTTTAGCCCTCTCAACCATTCCTTCCTACCAGAAGTTCCAAGAATTCGTGGCCTTGGACGTGGAGTACGCGGTACAGTATGGACAACAGAATGGTGTTACAGACATGAGACTTGCTAAGAGATGTTACATGTTCTCATCACTAGAACAAATGATAATTATGTCAGGCAATGGAGGTGTGGGCTACTGCTACGTCGGCCATCGAATCACCATCTAAATGTATCAAATCAGTGTGTTGTACCCCTTAAACTTACGCCATGTTGTAGGTCAATTATATCTAAAAAAAGTAGATTCCCAGTGGCCTATGTGTGGATAAGCAGAACGCTGGGAATCAAACCAAAATAACATAATACTGAAAGCGAAAGCCATGCTAATATTGGGAAGTTGGGGTAATCCTGAATTTACAAACCAGTGTTTATTTTTTCTTTGGGAAACTTCGCCTGTCACATGATCCTGTGACACCCCGGAGGCGCCTGCCTGCTGTTACTTCACTCCACGTACCCGTGTCATGTGCAGGGTGTGTATTCGTGGGGCTTTTCATGTCTCCGAGTTGGACTTGACTCTCGTCCCCTGGCCTGGGACTGAGCAGTGAGCACCAGGCAAAAGCACAAGGACACCATCAGCTACTCACTCCAAGTCCTGGGGGGACCTGATGTCCTGCACTGGAGCGAGGGCCCCAGGAGGAAGGGCCACTGCCGGCCCCAGGACGGGCACTGGGCAGCGCTTCCCAGGGCACGGAGGCCCTCACTCACTCCCAGAAGCCTGTGCCGGCGGGCGGGGACGAGGAGACAGGCCCGGCTCCGGCTCCACCAGCACCAGCCCCTCCAGAGGGAGGGACACCACGTGTGTCCCTTTGCACTGAAGTCAGTGCTCGGCCGCATATCCGCCTGGGCCCTTCTTTTGTTCAATTCTCCGCTGTCTTAACAGTGTCCTCGTTTCTGGTTCCGTTTTAACAGGCCCGTGCTCTGGGTCCAGTGCCGCCTCAGACACCTGTTTGGCCTTAACAGGACGTCACTTCACCGATGGCCGGCACGCTACCCCAGGCCGTACCCCTGGCCCACCTTAGGGCAACCACAGAGTTGGTCCGGGAGAAGTTGGCGCGGGCTTTCCAGCCTTCCCAAGTTCCTCTTCCCACGTCATCTCTCCCCCAGTGCTCGCGCCCGGCGGCCCCTCTGCCGCCACTCCTGTCTCTACTCCAGTCCCCTGTCCCCTCCGGCCTCAAACCTCGCCCCGCCCCAGCAGTGTCTGGGGTTGAACTCGCTCCCCGACTTGATGGCGCCTCCCCACGGGACTTTTGGGCGCTGGGCTCTCCTCCTCGGAGCAGGGTCTGCTCCTAGCAGCTTGCTGAACCCCTTGTTTCCCCGGTCAGTGCTCAGAGCACCCCCACGCTCACTGGCACCGTGGCCCCGGTTGTATACCCCCTCCCGTCCCAGTGACATGACTGTGGCTTCCGTTGTCAGGAAATCCTCTCCTGGGACCTCATCCCTCAGCCAGAGCACACAGCATCGAGGGGGCAGTAGAAGCCTAAGCACCCGCGCCTCCCTGGGGTTCACCTTCTCGAAGCCTGTGTTCATTCAGGGAGCTGGTTTCCACTAATGCTGAGGACGGGGTGCGGTGGGCCTCAGGCCCTGGCTCTGCAAGCGTGAGCATTGCCCGGGGACACGTTCCCCTGTGCTGTCCCCGGTCAGTGTTGCACGTCAGGAGCACCTTCCCATCCGTCCGTCCTCCCCCCTCCCTCCCTATCACCGAGCCGCCACATAACTTAGTTCCTTTATCTGGGGAGACAGGAGGACGGCTGTCTAAAGGCCGGGGGAAATTGGAGGCGGGGTACAGGGCGAGGCGCAGGAGAAAACAACTTCCCCGTCTCTCTCAGAGGCTTAAGAAACACCCTGGGGGGCTGGGGGAGCTATACAGTGGCTTTATGTGCATTAGTCCCCCAGAGCCCTGACTGGTGGGCAGAGCCACGGGAGGCAGGCAGTGCTTTCCCTCACCCCGAAGGTCAGGACCTCGTGTCCAGCAGGAAGCCCGTGACCCCGCTGTCCCAGGCCATTCCCACCGCAGCCCGTAGGGCGGGGGGCCGCGGACCTCCCCCCAGGAACTCGGTCAAGGGGTAGGTCATCTGCGTGTGTGTCTAGCCAGCTCTGTCCGTGCTGATGCATCAGGACGGTTTCGCTTTTGCAAACGTTTGTTCGTTTCCTTCGAGAGAAGAACTCGGACCTCTCAGCCGCCACAGGAAGCTGTTTACAGGGTGAGCCAACTTTTCAAACGTGCTGAAATTGCGATTGGGCACCAGTTGCGTGGCGCTGAACCCTGTGCTTGGTTCTCCTTCCTTGTGTGTTTTCTTACCTGTTGTCTGTGATGGGCGAGTGTCGTGTCTGCGCAGACACTGACGTTCTGGGAAGAGGCGTCCTGCCTGCTGTGTCTGCCCGGGGTAAGCACACTGCTGTCACCCAAACGCTTCGGGGGCAGCAGTGCCCTCAGGTAACAGGGGCGGGCTACGGAGGTGTTTCTACTCCATCTTCTGCGATGGGGACCTCCTCTGGCTACAATTACGCCCCAGAAGAGGGGCGGCGTAGCTGTGCAGACACTAGTTCTGCCTGTCACTTCCTCCAGGACCATACGGGAAAACCATGTGTCCTTTCTCTGCAGGGCAGCCTGGAGATGGCTAATTACACGTCAGCCCCAGATGATTACGACGTCCTCATAGACGACGATATGAATATCAGTGACACAGAGCAATGCACCAGATATGACCCCAAGAGCCTGTCCACCCAGCTGGTGCCGTGGATCTACACCACGGTCTTCCTGACGGGTCTCGTGGACAACTTGCTGCTTCTGCTGATCCTGATCAAATATAAAACACTCAGACAGGTGGAGAACATCTATTTCCTCAACTTGGCCATTTCTAATTTGTGTTTCCTGCTGCCCCTGCCATTCCAGGCTTACAGTGCCTCCGACGGGCGGCCTCTGGGCTCTCCCCTGTGTACAATCCTCGCCACTCTCTCCGCCATGGGCCTGCACGGGGAGGCGTTTTTCAATGTCCTTCTGACAGCACAGAGGTACCTGGTATTTTGTCACATGAGGTGCCTGTCCTCCGCCGCCAGGAAGGTGCCCTGTGGCATCTGCACGAGTGTCCTGGCATGGGTAACAGCCACTCTGGTCTCGTTGCCCGAATTCAAATCTCAGGTGGGAGTGCAAAGCCTGCAGTACGGGTGCCCCGGGAAGGGGCTGCATTTCCCTCCGGACCATGAGACTTTCTGGAAGCATTTCCTCATCATAAAGATGAACATCGTGGGACTTCTTGTTCCGTTGTTGGTTTGTATAGTTTGCTACGTGCCGATGCGAAAAACACTGAGGTCCAGGGCGAGGATGTACGACGTTTTCAAGCTTGTGTTCGCCATCGTGGTTGTTTTCCTGCTGATGTGGGGACCCTATGGTGCAGCGCTTTTCCTGTCCGCTTTCAAGGCCTCCTTCTCCCTGCAGGATTGCAGGGGCAGCTACGACCTGGACACAAGTGTTCACATCACGAGCCTCATTGCCACCACCCACTGCTGCGTCAACCCGCTCCTCCACGTGCTTCTGCACACGGCGTTTCGGAGACACCTCTGCCACCTTTTCTGTTCGTGCGATGACGCTGCACTGCGACCCACCGAGGACTTGGCACAAGGCCCGTCCGGGGACGAGCCTGACTGCTCCACCGCAGTGTGAAGCGACTGCTGTCGAATCCGGACAAATAAACACTGGTTCTCGTCTCGTTGCACTGTGCTGTGTGGGGTGTTTTCTTTCTTTGCTTTCACACATCTGTATATGAAGTAGGTACCGGAGGGAGAGGGGCAGGCGAGCAAACACTGACCAGGCCCGGCTCCGGCTCGGCCGCTGCGCCCGGCTCCTCCCAAACGCCAACTCCTCCCCCGCCTCCCCGAGCTCCCGGGCCAAGGTGCAATTCGCCGCCTTCCTCAGTGCCATCCACTCCAGAGCCCATGCTGTGTCCAGCACGCCCAACGCCCAGTAACTGGGCAGGAAGACACATGGCAGAAGTACACGCCTTTAGAACCAATCGGAGCACATTTCAAGTTAAAAGCGACCCACGCACGACGGTCATTTTTCGGGCACGTATTCTTGCGGGGACCTGAAAGGGCCGGCCGGCTAGAGGCTCTGGGGAAAGAGGTGAGGCGACGGCCCTGCGGGAGCTCCCCAGGTGTTCTTTGCCACTCCCCGCACCCCCGAGACCGCCATGCACCCCCAGCCTGGGAGCCTCTAGGCTTTCTGTACTCCCTCCTACGATTTAACAGCAGTAAGTGTAGGGCTGGCTTTGGAACGCTTTACCACCACGTCCGCTGGGTCCTTTCTCAAGACAGCACGCACCTCTGGCCTCCGTGAACTGCGATGACGGAGCGTCACCATAGGCGTTTGCCTGGGGAGACCCAGTGCTTGTGCGTCTGCGATGTGTCCCAAGCTCAGCTGACAGGAAAAACAGGGTGCCGTGGACCACCGCCCCTGACCTCCATCACTGAGGAGGAAGGACAGGCATCTGGGGAGACCCCACAGGAGCGCTGTCTATAGCAAGCGCCAGTTCGCCCACGTCCTCAGTGGGGGCTCTGGATAAACTGCGTCCCCCCAAATTCGTAAGCTGAAGCTCTGACCTTGGTGTGATGGCATTTGGAGATAGCAGCTTCGGGGGGTAATCAGGTTCGATGCGGCCATGAGGGTGGGGCCCTCACGCGTGGGAGCTGGGCCCCCATGAGAGTTTGTTGCTCTCTCTGCTCTCCGCTGTGGGGGGACGCAAACAGGAGCCGGCCATCGGCAAGCCGGGAGGTCTTCCTCCCGTGTCAGGCCAAGAAGGCAGTTACCCCAGAAGTAAAAACAAGGCATGCTTTTCCACTTTCCCACAATTATGGATTGCATTAGAAAACTAACAACCAGTGAAAAAACCAAAGCGAAAGTGGCTAGTGTATTCAAGAAAAACTGGCCGTGTCTCTGTTTAATTGTAAATTATTTTCTAGTGCAAAATTTAAAAGAAAAAATCATTTTCCTATCAGGTCAAGATAATTCTGATTTGGAACATTTGAAAGAAAGTATCTCATGAGCATTCTTCTATTCCTCTCGATTCTATTTATTTGTAGGCACGAGTAGAACAAATTCGAAAATGGGAAACGCAATTGGTATAGTGAATGAAAAAGCACTAAAATTCAAAGGTGCAGGAAATACAGGATGCCCAGTTCAATTTGAATTTCAGTTAAGTACCCAATGACCTTGTCTTTTCCTCTTTTCCGATGGGCCGTGGTGGCCTAGGAGCCGCGCACCCTTTCCTGGCCTAAGCCTCCCACACCACCTTTGTCCTCTACAAAGTGCCTTCAGAGACACCTGATCTGCACCACCTTGCTGTCTGTCACGGAAAACTGAGTCTCATCAGCCTTGTTTTATAAAGCGGAGACTGGTGCTTAAATCACAGGGCGGTCCTGTCAGAGTCCCGGCTTGTCCGTTTTCGGACATCGGTGTCCTCCTGCCCGTTGCCTCCAGCCAGCATTTCCCCGAATGTCTGTAGGGCTTCGTGCACAGAGTGAGTTTCTGTGTATTATCGTGCTGGATTCTTTACACCAGTCCCAAGGATCGGGGGAAGGCGGGTCCTATGATAGCTGCTCCCCTCAGCCACCCATTTATAGACACTGAGAAAAAACAAACTCCTCCAAAGAACCATCTCCGACACGTACATCTAACAGAAGAAGGGCTTTGATCCAAATCTCAGACTAACTCCCTTTGATGTTGCACAGCGGTTTGACCTTTAGCTGGGATTTGGGTCACATCCCTGGAGGCTCCGCTTTCGGGTGGGGCTGGAAAGCAGTGTCTGTCTCTTCCTGTGGGACCTAACACAAGGCATCTGGCCTCTCTGAGCCTCCGACTAGTGGGGACAAGGCCTTCCCTTCGCAAGGCTGCTGGCTGCCATGAGGGCTGTGTGAGCAGCAACCCCAGTGCAGAGTCCAGGGGACACCCTCTGTGGACACTGCCTGCACCCTGATGCTCTTGAATCTCAGCTCTTAGGGGCCTCCTGCTCCCCACCCCAGCCTCCTGCTGCTACCCCAGATAACGCCTAATACGTGTGACTAGAGGAACAGGACGAGGGGCTCAGTTTCTTCCTCTTTGAGAAAGCCCTGGGGAGGATTACATCATCACATACAGTGGTTTCCTCTGCCTAAACCTCATGACCAGCTCTGCAGGTTTGCTCTGTGAACCTGTGCACAGTCCTGCCCGCCAGAGCCCCCACCCACAGGCTGTTTCAGGCCTCAGCCTTCGCAGTGCGCCTGCTTGTCCCTTCCTGGGGCTGCACGCGGCTTGCTCGCCACCGGTCAGGACCTTCCAGCTACCCCACGCAGACAGGCCCTCCATCCTCTTCAAAACACACAGCCTGTGTCCCAGAGCTGGCGACAATTCCATCTGATGACGGTGTCCATGCACACTCATTGTCTCCACCTCATCTCTGAAGGACTCCAGGACAGTTTCTCTGGTCACCTCTGAATGGACTAGAGGAGATGGGACATGATGGTGGATGAGAAGGTGGCCAAGAGAAAAACTCAGCCAGCACAGATGCTGTTTTTCCCTCAGACAGAGGTGATACTCATGCCCACGAGGACAGTCAAGAGGGAGGGGTTGCCTGCCAACAGAGAATAGGAGCGCTTCCTGCAAATGGTTCACATTTTAATTAGGATGTCACAGAGAAAGTACATTAAACATTTTTATATTAGACGAAAAACTTCTAGATGACATTAGCATAGTTACTGTTAAATTGAAAGAATCAATCTCACTGAATGGCTTCAGAAAGAGGTATAAACACTCACCCTCCACCTGTTACTCAGGGCCCAGCGGTGCCACCTGCTTTAACAGTGACCATGGGACTGTAAGGCTGTAGGGCAGCAGGATACCAAAACAATGCCAACTTCGGAGTATTAAAGTCACAGCTCCTGCGTCCCCCTAACGTGGGATACATCCCATCCCAGCCGTTTTCTTTCTTGCACACCTCCCATTGGCAGGCTCGTATTTTTTCACAGATGCCCTTCAGTACTACAATGGAATTTTGCACTCTGCTTTACTCACCCATAATCTGTAAATATCTCTTCTATCTCTAGATAGTGTCCAAAATTTCCATTTTTATAGACTATGTGAGAATTAATCATGTTCATATAGCTAAACTCATAGACTTCTGTACTCTATATGGGATATTTTTATGATCTCCACATTTTATGTGATGGGTAACGCCACTCTTAAAAACTTTTTACTCCTAATGAATTATTTTTTTAGGATAAGCTCCTGATAGAGTGTGGTGGCTTTGCAATGTGCCAGTGGGCTAGGCTGAACTACATTTCCCAGAGTTCTCTGAGCTGCACGGGTCTGGTTCAGGTAAGCCCCAGTGCAGGGCAGTTTCAGATGTGATTTCGTGACTGGGACAAATCAGCACTTCCCCTGGGACCTGCAGTCGACTGTTTTTTTTTTCTAATCCTGTTAGTGGACACCGGAAACTGTTTGCCGCTGCCAAGACCAGCAGTCCACCCCAACAGGGGAGAGGGCTCTGGACCTCTGATCCCACCAAATGCCTCAGCGACGAAGTGGGCTGGCCCCTCTCCCTCCGGCGCTGAGGCCCACCCCAGGAGCTGCTCCCCGTGGACCGCCCCATGGTTGTGCTCGGAAAGAAGAAAGCGCCTGCCTGGTGCCCCGCGACCTGCTCACCCCACTCCGCCATGGTTTGTTGCTTATACCACAGGCACCAATAAGTAAAACAATGTTGTTTTTCATGTTTTTAAAAGTTATGGTAAGGTTTTATTGTGAGTTCAGGGCCAAGACTGAAATGTTTCTGAATGCAAATTGTCTTTACCTACCTTACAGAACACTACATGGCTCTGAAAATTAGATTTTTCTGCAGAATTGATGGTTTCTTAATAAACTTGACCTAGACTTACAAGGCAAAATAGCATTTATATGTGAAACATATACTGCAATACAGTCACTTGACAACTAATCTTTGAATCACAAGAAATGTCAAGCCACGTTATATATTTCCCATACTATTAAAAGAGAAGATAAGTGAGATCTCCATTCCCTACAAGTTTGTAGGAGATGTATTTTCTGAGCTCAGATTACTTGTCCAGAGACATTTTTCAGGCCTCGTGCACGGACAAAAGATTTTTGCACATTTGAAAATCCATTTGTGCAACTGAAGAGCTTCCAGCTTCTCTTTAGGTGGAAGTGGTGTACAGTCTAATGGCATGCCATGCTAAAAGGTAAACATCAAGAGAAGAATCCAATACAGTTCAATGAATGTCCTCCAAATGAGAAACATCCACACTTAAAATCATGTGTTTGCAGGTTGACATATATAGCAGCGCCTAGGTGAGAAGGCATTTTCAAGGATGAAACAGGTGAAATTTTATTACACATCAGCATTAAGAAATGAACATGTGCAATCAATTTTAATAATAGGAAATACTAATTCTGAACCCCAAAGAAGCAAAATGTTATCCCCTCCAAAGAGAATTTCATTCTGCTCATTAGTAGACCTGTATTACACACACACACACACACACACACACACACACACATATAGAAATTGTACCCAAATTATGAGTCTGCCCTAATACTTCCCATTCCAGGTCTTGCCTTGCTTTCCCCAGTGCCTATCTCTGTCTTCCTTCCTTCCTTCACAGTAACTCTAGGTCCCAAAGACATCAACACATTCTCTCATTTTCTTGATCCTACACACGCAGGATATATTTCAGAATTGCTATGTCCATACCACTTACAGAGTCCACAGTAGATATAAAAATGGTAAGGACATGCACCCAAACCAGCTCTAAAGATGTGGCCTGGAGTAAGGGAGATGAAGTGGGCCAGGGGGAGTGACTGATGTTACAAAAAGATGAAGCAGTGTGGCCTGATGGGAGGGTGCCTGAGATCAAGTGTGAATGAGTCACCCATGGGGAGCCCCATCGTGGAAGCTACTGTATGGTTGTCTGTATGGGGAAGTATCGTCAATGCAAGAGAAATGGTGAAGTATCACAGTAGGCGTTGGGAGAGGTGAGGAAGGGCTCGGGGCTATGCTGTTTCTGGTCAGTCTTCTGGTTCTGGGGTGGCCTGTGCAGTCGCGCAGGTAGAGCCCTGCCTGTGACCTCCTGATGAGGGGGCACGTGGTGCTGAAATCCAGCCCACACTGCCCATCAGGCCGCCAACCCAGGAGAGAGCTGTGCATATGCCGGGGGAAGGGTGCCTCACTCAGACTTTGCACAGAGGCCCCCTGTGGGCTGGCACTGCCCCGGCACCATCGCACTGCCCCCTACCCCGTCCTGTGGGAACGTGTGTGAGGGTCTTTTCCTGTGAAGCTACCCTGGGATTTCTAGTGGTCCGATTTGTCTGAAGGAGGTTAATTTCATCTTCAGGGAAGATGAGAAAAGGAAAGAGGGACCCCAGCCCACCCCACTTGCTGAAGAATATGAAGGCAGCCTGCACAGAGCATGTTTGAAGACCTTGGCTGAGAAAAGGGCGGGGGGGAGAACTAGTGACTAGAGATTCAACAGAGGATACAGTAAGGCCAAGGGATAGAAACAGTTCACATTGTCCTATGATGCCTACATTTGTACACTGTCTATGCCGGGTGCTATTTACTTAAAGTACCAAATACCAATCTTCTCGATGCCCAGTTTCTCTCACTGATCTCTTGATTCCTACCCTCTATCCCCCCCCCCAGAAACACACACATGCATGCACATGCACACACGTGCACACACCGAGACAACTATGTGAATGACAGCCACACACCTTTGGGGAAAGGGTTGCTTGCCCTGTCTTAGATTTCAGACCATCTGGTATCACCCAAAACTGCAAAATAAAGGAGGAATTGGACCTGAAAAGCTTGGAAGAACAGGTCCGACTGTGCAGGCCTGTGGTCAGACACATGAAAACAGTACACAATTCCACAAAAGGTGAGTGACACTTCACAGGGAGTGACAATCAACGGCATTCCTGATTTTATTTCTTGCTGGGATGATAGCAGGGAATTTTGAAAGCAGATGTGATTGGCCAAGAATCTCAGGAAGGGGCAGGCCCTGGCGCGCCGCGGGGGAGGGGCCGGGACAGGGAAGGGCTGAGGCCCCGCCCCCACCAGGGGTTGGGGGCGTCTTCTGCGTTTTACCGGTTCAGGAAGGCGCAGGCTTCCAGGAGCGCTGTGGGACACAACAAAGCAGGAGAATCAAAAACTGGGTTCTTTTCCTTTTTTCATCAATAAATCCATCCAAGAGGATTCTAAGCCAGCTTTTTTCACGGCCCCTCCTTCTAACCGCGGCAGGGCCGCAGGGAGCACAGGGCAGTGCTGGCCCTGACCAACCTGGGCGACCCTCTGCTCTGTCCTGAGTGACACAGCAGCCCACCCAACTGCCTAAAATGTTTCTAGAACACTTGCATTCTCTATAGTTGGTTTTTCTGGTAACTGTCCAGAAATCAGAGTTTGTCATTTCTCAATACATGTGTGTGCATGTATATAAATAAATGAATAAAATAAATGACCAGTTTCTAACAGCTCCATGACAGTCACCATCAGCATTATAAAAATTTGGCATGCTATTTACTGCATTATTCCATGCTCTAATTCTAACCCCTCATCAATGAGATCGGAATCTCCCGAGGCCCACAGGTACGATACTGCCGGAGCATTCTTACACCCATCTGCCTTCCTAAAATGCTGGTCTGGCCGTCCAGCCTGACCTCCATCCACAGTGGCTTCTCAGAGAGGCTACTGAGGGGCCACTTACGGGAGGTGGAGCATTGTCTCAGATTAGCGATGGCCGTGACGTACTCTAGTCCCAGATACTTTTCATACGTCGTTTTCCCTTGGAGTTTGGCCAGACACTCGGTGTTGTCATTAAACAGAAGGTTTTTGGTTTCAGACTGGAACAAACAAAACTTGCCTGGGCAGTCACTTCCGTTTCTTCCAAACTTTGCCTGTGTCAAAAGGGCACACAGAATGTGAGGAGTGGAGGACAAGGGGAGAGATGTATAACTAAGGAGGCCCAGGATGTTTCTTGCCTCCAGGATCAGTCCCAGGACAACCGTGTGGGGGAGGAGCCGAGTTCTGGAGTCATTCTCCTGCCTTGGCAGCATGCCCCCTGTCCCATGTCATCCTGCTGCCCAGGCCCCAAGTGGCAGGCCCACCCTGGGCAGCAGCCAGGCCCCTCACCACTTCCAGTCTCACCTCCCGCCATAGAGGGTGGCCTCTATCCTCAGCAGCTGTCACAGGTGAGTAGGTGACAGTTGTGGATCTCCGAGGCCTGCGGCTCTCCGAGAGAGGCAGCACGCATTGGAAATCACCTCTGCCACTGACCAGGTCACTGGCCCTTATGGTGCCTGCCATCACCATACCAGGGCCCCTGTCTTTAACTCATTTCCCATTTAGAAAAAAAAAGCAGCCCACTGCCGTGTTTGTTCATTTAATTTTACACAAACACACTCTTGGAGGCTGAAGCAAATCTGACGGGTTTTCTATGTGAAAATGAAATATAAAAACTGTTCTTGGAGTATTCCTAAACAGAACTTGTCTCTCATCCTAATGTAACAGAAATGTATGTGATGATCAGTATTTAATGGTGTTTTTTTTCCAAGTGTAGGAGGGCTACGTTTCCTGGGGCAAAGCCTGCAGCCGCCAAGCGCCCCCGGGAGCAGCTCAGGGCAAACGGGAAATGAGGAAGCCACACCCAGAGACGTGATGTTCTGATACCAGAAGGCTCAGGAGAATCCCAGACTGAAAGGAAACCCTAGGATTTCCTTCCAACCACTTCTCACAGATGGCCCTAGAGCTACAGAAGTTCTGGGTTGGGTGTGCGTGGAGAGGACAGACGCAGGGGCCTGTCTGCCCAGCTTCAGGGGGCGTCACCAGAGAGGCCCCTTTCTACCTAGTGGTGGGAGGAAGGCTCGGGCGCCACCCACATTTGCCCAAAGAACAACAAGGGGTACAAGGACAGTAAGCGTGTTTGAGACGTCCTGTCTCAGGAAGCATGAGACTCAGGGCAGAACCTAGGTCTGTCCCTGAAAGCGCGGGGGTCAGCTGTGGCCAGCCCCCACAGCACGGAGCAAATATTGTCACCACCAGCTTCACTCAGGGGGACCGGAAGAAGGGCTGGACATGGCTCGACTCACTGAGCTCTGGGATGGCCCCACCGGCCAGAAGCCCATGTCATTAAGAAGGGGCTGGCAGCCAGGTGGTCCAGGTCCATACCTGCTGGTCGAGCAGCACCTGTGCCAGGTGTGCCACCTTATCCTTCCGAGATACCACTCCGTGATTCGGGGCCACGGCCAGGCGGCAGCTCTCAGCCTCAGTCACGGGCTTCCGGGTGCCATCCAGGCACAGCAGCTCAAAGTCCTCCAGCTTCAAGTCCTTGGCCCACGCTTCAGTGCCCTTCCCTGGGGAGAGAAAGAAGGTGGCATCAGCCACAGCTGCCCAGCCCAGTCAAAGGGTCCTTCTGGGTGGGTGTGGCCACGCAGTGGCCTCCCGAAATGCACCCCCAGGGGCCGCAAGGACGTGGAGAGGGGCGGCAGCTTTGCCATGCACGAGCCCCACAGATGTCAACCACGTCCAGCATGGTGTATCCACACAGCGAGGGGGACATCGGCCATTAAAAGGAGTGAAGCCATTAAGACATGCAAGGACATGGATAGATCTGGAAAACATGATGCTGCGTGAAGGAGCCAGACACACAGGCCACACGTCGTAGGACTCCGCTGATGTGAAGTGTCCAGAACGGGCAAACCGAGGGAGACAGAAGGTGGGCCGACGGCTGGCTGGCGGCCCCGGGACAGTGGAGAAGAGAGTGTTAATAGGTCCATGTTCCTTCAGGGGCTTTGCATGAGCATTCTAGGGGTGGACTGTGTTTGTGGCCACACAACTCTGAGAATGTGCTGGAAGCCACGGAACTGGATGGTCTGAACAGGTGGGTTTTACAGCATGTGAATTATATCTCAAGGGAGCTGGTAAATTTTCCTTTTAATTTTTAAGAAGGAAACCCTCTCCCTGGGTCACATCTTCCAAGGAGTTCCAGAAAAAGAACAGCTGGTTTATGTCTGAGAAGAAATTGTTTCTCTCCTTCCTGTCAGAGTCAAATGCTCTGAGTGTGAACAGAGGAAAGAGAAGCGCTCCTACGGGTTTATCGAATATATGTAGTCAATTCCAAGCCACAGAAGCTCAAACCCACGTCTGGCATCAGCCCGATCCCTGCGGGTCACTTAGATTACTGGTTCAGAAGGGCCTGTGTGTCATGCACGCCTGTGTGTGTGCAAATGCCGGTTCATGGTCCATCCCCCTGCGTCTCTCCTCTCGAGAAAACCCCCGTCCATTCTCTTCCTGCTGCCTGTTTGATATTGAGGTCATTCCAAAGTTACGTGTCTGGACTGGACGGACGGGAGAACGGGGGAGGGACTGTGACTGTCCACATCTTCGGGGGAGGAGGCAGACATTTGAGGCAGTTTTGTTCTCAGGGGACAAAATGGCAAGTCTCTGCAGGGGGATGTGCAGGGAGGCTGGGTGTGGACTGAGGAGAAGGGTGGAGTTTGGAAGGCAGCCAAAGGTCAGGAGTCCAGTTTGATCATTACGATTTTCAGCCAGAGATCAGGAGAGCGACCGCTCCACGTCAGCCAGTAGGTTACCTCCCACCGTCTGCACTGCCTGTGATGCTGTCCCCACTCACTCCCAAGGAGTTTCCCAGACAGGGTCTCACAGGGGGCGGAAGGAAGACCTCTAGTTCCCCTTTTGAAAAGGGAAATTTTGTTTGCATGTGTTTAATCTTTTTTTCTTTTAGTATCATCCACATTCAGTTTCCCGTGGGCTGAGTCAGGCAGATGGTGTGCTTCTACGGTTGTCTACACAGAGCCAGGAAGACATTTGCTACTGAGTATTGCTGGGGTGTGTGTGTGTGTGTGTGTGTGTGTGTGTGTGTGTGTGAGAGAGAGAGAGAGAGAGAGAGAGAGAGAGCTGGCGGGGAGGGGGAGAGAGAGAGAGGGAGGACAGCTGTCTGAAAAGCAGTGTGACACCTATAGACATTACCATGTTGCATATTGAAGTAAAAATTGGGGAATGAACTTCATCGAAAGTCTGGAAAGGGGTATATCACCTTCCCGGTTGCAGATCTGCATACGGTGATGTGTTGTGATGCCAAAGGAGGGGGAGGGAACCATTGCCACTCACCATCAGTGTTCTCCAACACAGTGGCATCTTTCACAAATGCCACATCTCCAGCGTTCTCAGCCAGGCACCTGAAACATTCCAGAAAACAAACACATTGCCAGAGAAGAGCAACTCTTAGAGTTTTCATCAATATTTTCAATATACATTCCAAGATCTGAAACATGGACATAAACATGGAAAAGATCAAGACAAATATTTCCAGAAACTTATGGTTTAAAATGACAGTGAACACATATGTGTGCCTTCCCGCCTTCTAAGATCCCAAGAAAATGGCATGTATGCAATTTTTTAAAAACTATACACACACATATCCTGGAAGGTTAAACCATAACCCCTCCCCTCTTACAGCCTCCCAAAAGCAGACAAGGGGATTCTCTCTCTGCAGAATCTGCTCAACTCAAGTACCTACAGGTTCTGATATTTAGATGCCCTTCCGTGAAATGACAGCACCCAGTGGCCCAAGAGCGAGGCCCACACTCACCAAGATGAGGCAACTGGTGCAGAGCTAACAGTCAGCGCCAGTATTTTACTCTTAAGTATACTAACTGTTAGAGACCACTGGATGTTGGAAGAAATATCAGAGAGGATGGAAATGAGACCAATTTTACTCAGAGGAGACAGAGGCGATGTAGGAGAGAGAATAAAATATTTCCACTTAAGCTATAATTACTATCATTAAGGAGATGAAAGAGGGTGCCTCAAGTATGAAACAAGAACAGAAAGAGCTAAAATAGGAAAAGGCAGGCTACGGAAAGAGTTTTTAGGAAGTAAAAAATAATAATCATAAAAACTCTCAAAAATGGTATAAGGATTAAAAGATTCAACTGAGCATATATCCCAGAAACTAAAAAGTAAAGAAGAGCAAATAATAAAGAAATAGAAAATGATATGATAATCCAGAAGAGTCTATTATTTAAGAATCAAAGTTTAAAGGGAAATCAGAAAAAGGATGAAAATTATCCAAGAAATAGTGGAGTAAAATTTCCCAGTGCTGAACAACTTGAGTTTCTAGACCAAAGGGTCCACCAAGTGCCTGATCCAATGAATTAAACAGAAGACTCATCATTTTTAGTTTCAGAACACTGGAGGTTTTTTAAAAATAGTTTTTTAGATCATTTTTAAAACTCACTTTCCCTAAAGAATATTTTTCATTCATTGTAAAATCTCTGTAAATTTAGAGAGAACTATAAATCATCTGTGTGTGAGTTATCTACTCTTCACAAAATATTCTTTGTGTTGACCTGTTGGTTTTAAACACCTCCTCAGTCTTCAAAAGTTTGTTCTCTCAGAACTAGGAAGCCAAAAACAAATTATTGAAAACTTGAAAAAAAAAAAGTTTTCAGGAAGAAAGAAAGTCATGTACAAAGAATCAAGAATCAAAAATAGTGTCAGATTTCTCAACAGAAACTCAAGAAATCACAAGACAATGGCTTCACGCTTTAAATTTGCAGTATTTCCTGCGTTTCCATGTTACATTCTGGATCATTTTTTTTCACATATCTTCCACTTCACTCTCTTTAGCTGTGTCTAATTTGTTAATCTGGTCAATTACATTGCTAATCAATTGCTGTGTTTCTTTGTTCCTTTATAGAAGTTCTATGTATTCCTTTCAAAAATAATGCTAACTTGCTTTCACTGCTAGATTTTGTTTCTGGAGACTTTTTTCCCCCGTGTGCTGCTCATTATTGAAGGAGTATTTTTGAGCTGTCTTGAGGCCTAACCTAAATACACGCTACCTTTCAGGCAGGTTTCTAGAGCAACGACTAGTCTGGGGCCATCTTTTTTTAAATGTATGAGAACTTGAGAATTTCTGGACCATCCTAGTAAACACAAATTTGAACCACAGACCAATGCACAAGCTAGCTCAAGTTTCAGTTCCTCAGGGATGGTGAGTATTTGCCTCTGTTTTGCTCAGCACCCAGGCAGTTTGCAGTCCCCGAGTAGTAAGCATGAAAGTTACTTCTGGTTCACTCTTACCTTAAAGTAAATTTGTCAGAAAAGGTAAACGTGCTCAAGGCAAAGTGGTTCCACTTAGCTCTTTGAATTTCTGCTCTCCCTTAGATTCTAATTTAATAATTCCCTATTACTCTGTCACTTATTCAATGCTTTTAAGAATGTGTGGGAGGGGGTGTGTGTGTGCAGGTACTTAATCCAGCATTTCTGCTTATTTTCAGCAGGAGAGTTGAGCAAAGAGCCCAGTGCTGTCGTTCCCCAGATATGGAAGTCCTGTCAAAATCCCCAGGGAAAAATGTTTTCCAACCAACACTTAGCTATTCAGCCAAACCATAAATCATTTCAAGGGTAAAATAAAGATTTTTTCAGACATATAAATACTCAAAAAATAGCAACTCCTAGTCATCCTTTCTTTAAAAAAAAAAAATGTGTTCTATTATAACCAAACCAAGAAAGCTAATGTTACAGGATCATGAAATAGGCACTTTAACTTCACTAGGACAAAGGCAAGTCCCAGAATGAGGGTCAAGGGCAAACATGGGACCATGGACATGCAGGGGGCCTAGAGGGTACCAATCTGGACCGGGTAGGAGGGTGGAGGTCTTCGGCAGTGGCATTCCCAAGCGAACAACAGACCTGAGACAGCACCCTCTCTGTTTGTGTGTATCTTGTTAGAAAAATCAGTAATTTTTTAAAGAGCACAGAAAATCAAATAAATAAAAAATAAGACGTCTGTTAACTTTGTACTGAGCATTCAGAACCTTTGTACAATTGGGGAAATGCAATCTCATCACACCCCATAGTTAACCTGAAGACAACGTGTCCGTATTCATCGTAATGTGAGCACTGACTATGACTTCATCTTGCTGGGAGCTAAAAGGAAGTGCAGTTTGTGGTGGTGGGAGGACCAGGCACAGGAGCAGCAGAGAGGCAAGATCTTCTTTTTCCAGAATAGAAAGTCATCAGAAAACAGCTGACAGTTAAAAATTACACACCAGCAACATAAGGATGTTAGAAATATAGAAGTAAACCAGACTTCTGGTTTCAACTTTTGACTTGAACAAAAGAGAAAGCATTTGACTTGAGCATACACACTGAAGCGTAGGTGTTTCCAGTGAAATAATACCTTGTCATAGGCTTGAATAAAAATAAAACACTACACGATGCCTTTGGGTTTTTGTCAGATCTGTGGGCCTATTCCGTATATCTGAGTGGAATCACATCACAACTTTGCCATTTGCAAAAATCCTTAGTCTCTTAAATATATTTTTGTCTATTCCCAAAATATTTCCTTCTGGGTCACTCAGAGTGTACTAAAAGCTATTTTATACCATCCCACCATGGGAGAGAAGATAAATGAATAGCCACGAAAAAGTTCAAAGGCCGGTTTGATCCCTGTCACTCTCCGATAACGTGATGCCATCTGGTGGTGACATATGTTCTTGGAGAACGAAGGAAAGCAGATGGGGTGGGGGCTCGGTGCCCTTCAGATCCCTAATACACAGAGGGTGCCAAAAGAGTGGATATACATTTTAAGAAAGGAAAAAAACTATTAAAATTGTAATACTCAATGTATACCGATAACAGAAGATGGATACAAGTCACGTTTGACTTCTGCAATGACAAGAGGTGCTCAACGTGATGCCCTCCAGTGTGTAATGCACAGACGACATCTCTTAAAATGTGTGTACATTGCTTGGCACCCCGATAGTAAGTACCCCTGAGATACACCGTCCAGATCGAGGAGATTATAAAATGTTGGTTGTCGACAGTAACTAAGCAGTTATCATTCTGAAAACATAGTTTTTTGGTTCAGTTTTCGCTTCATTAGTGGAGAATAACCCTGCAAAACTGCTTTTTCTCTCTGCCATTCCTAAGGCCAAAATCAAAGAGGAAAGTGAAATGTAAACCATGATGACCGAGATTGGGGGGTGGGGGGCGGCTATAAAAAAAAAATTCTTCTCCATAAAACTGAATTGTAGCAAGGACTTAAGACCCCACGTACTGTATCCATTCGGTTCTGAGCAGGAGGATGTTGGGGTCCCCTGTGGTTGATGCTGGCTCCAGGTCACAGAGAGGAGCCCAACAGGGCTGAGGTCCGACAGCCCAGGGCCGGTGAGTGCGGCGGAGGGCGCCCTCTCTGGAGCCGCTGGGACGGGTCACACCCCGCCCCTTCGGATGCAGGGCCAAGGCGTTGGAGGACGAACCCCAGGCCCTGTCCGGGAGGAGCTGGAGCACAGCACTCACCTGAAGGCCCCGGCGTAGCTGTAGTACCTCTCATTGCTGTTGGGCGCACACTTGTTCTGGCCCGATTCGTCGCCAATGCACAGCGCGCAGAGGCTGGAGCTCGGGTCCGACCCGGGGGCACAGCTCTGACTAAAGAACTCGCCTGTGAGGAAGGGACGTGGGCAGTCAGCTCTACCTGAGTGAACGGAAGTGGCCTTTACCTGGCAGGGGACGCAGCTAGAACACGGTCACTGTCACAAGGAGCGATGTGTTACCACCAAGCCCGGGCCCACCAGAAATCAGGAAAGGCTTCAGGCTGTAGGAATCGGCAGGCCACGTGACGGGGTGGGGGAGGGGGGCCTGTGACTGCAGGGCACCCCACCACCAACGCCTCGAGCTAGGAACTCAGCTGATGCCCATGGCCACGGGCAGCACAGCCTGCTGGCTGCCTGCCCCGGGATCTGATTTTGTCTTTTCCTCAGTAACTGGACGCCTGGTCCCCTAGAGGACAGACTCTGCCCTGTGGCTGCCACAGATGGGCGGCGGGTACGGGCCAGCGGACCGCGACTGGGAGTGCTGGGTACCGCCCTGTGGCGCATGCTCTGAGCGCCTTCTCCCTCCTGCACCCTGCATGCGGCATGCAGACGCAGGGACAAGATCTCCCGTTGTGGCCGGGGTCACTGAGGCGACTGAGCATGAAAGCCACGTAGGTCGGAGCAGCCAGATGCTGGACACCCAGGTCCCTGCCACCATGTTGTCGTCACGCTAGCTCTGGATGATCCACCCCTGGACGTCACTCACATGAGGCAGATAAATAAGCCTCTATCCTGCTTGAGCCTCTGCTCCTTGGCGTTCCCTGTCCTTCCAGCTGAACCTAATCTGAACGAGCCCATCAGGTGATTTCACCCGTGTGAAGGAGTTAACGTGGATAAGGTGGAATATGGGTTGAGGACAGAGGAAATGGAGGTGACAAGGAAACTCTGCCTCAATGAGCAAGTAGCACCCGTATCAGACGCATGCAGCTCCAGCACTGGCAAAGCCACAGCGCATGCCAGTCTCGGGCAGGGGCTGGGGAGCGCTCGGCTCGGAGGCAGGAAGAGGTCTGCAGGGAGAGACAAGGGCATGCGCCGCGGTGGGGACCGCTGTCCCCAGAAAGCTGGCCCGAGGAGACGCCTGCCCAAGAGGGGAACCATGGGGAGAACGTGCCACACCCCAGCCTCTTCGAGCCCGGGCCTGCAGCAGGTAGAGCCAGGCGTCCACGTAGGGTGTGCGCTCAGGTCGTGGCAGGGAGAGAAGGGCCCAGAAGCAGGGTGAGCCAGACCCTGGCGGTCTTATTCCGCTTCCTTAGCCATGTGGCGTGAGAAGGCAGTTCTGCTTGTCACAGGAGTCACCTTGCATGAGGCAGGCAGCTGCCTTTCCCCACATGAGGAAGCCAGCACCTGTGAGCAATTTAGATCTGGAGCTCCAGGGGGTCAGAACTAACTCTCGTACTTCTCGGGGCCTGCATCTGTCCTCACGATGTTCCAGTGTTTGACCTTGGAGTGGGGGGCTGGGGCATGGGACGGGCTGTGCAGAGACCCACTCAGAGCTTCCATGGCTGCTGGAGGCAGCCCCAGGGAGAGCCAGCTTATGCCAAAGAGCCCGTGGGCCTGCCAATCCCTGCCCCCTTCTTGCCCTGAGGGTCCTCAGCTCCGCGTCCCCACCCCCCAGGACGGCCCGCCCACCTCCCTCAGGACTCCTTACCAAACTTGCAGGAGCCTGTCTGGTTGAAGAGCAGTCCCATGGGGATGTTCCAGCCTGCCGTCCTGCCCACAGCCGTGTGGCAGGACTTAGTGCCTCTCAGAGAATTCCAGGTGAGACCAGGATCTGACTTCTTGACCACCGCCACCGCACGGTACCCTTGGACAACAGAAGAGCAAGTCTTAACCTCTGGGGGCCTGGCACATGGACCCAGGCCAAAGGCCCAAAGCATCACGAGCAATGACTCCCCCAGCTAACTAGTGTCGTCAGGTAGGCCCAAAAGGCATGTGCTGCTGTCCTACCTCAAGGTGAGATTGCTCTGGGCTATGGAATGAAATGGTAAGAAAAGCCGATCCTTTAAGTGATTGCTGGACACTGTCTGTTGAGCAGCCACACCCTGTCCCTGAGGTGTAAACCAGCAGCTCACCTTTAGATGTCAGCTCCTAAAGCAACCACCACAGCAAGCGTGACCCCCACCGTGCATAAATCGCCAACTGCAATATGCTCGGGGTCAGGGTAACGAGAACCACCAGGCTAAGTGCTGTCTGGATGCGGGGCAGTGTCTCCCGAGGACTGCCCCGTGCTGAGTCCGAACCAGCCCTGCCCCGTGAGAGGGTCTCCCTGGTGGCAATCCTCCTGACACGTGCACTTGACAGACTCCCGCTGTGGGCTGTGCAGAGCCCTCCTGAAGATGAGTGCGCCCCAACCCCGGTGGGCAGGGGTGGCGGGTGGGCAGCTGTGGCTGATGCATAATGCATGGGATTAGCACAAGAGGCCGGGAGCTGCCAGTGTCACCTACAGCTGTGAGGGAGGTCCGGGGCACTCGGGAGACTATCTGGACCACGGATTCCTCCTCCTTATGAGATGAGGACGTGACACCCCCTCCCTCCCACGTGGCCAGGACACAATGAGGAACTCTGAAAGTCCTCTGCTGAATGCGATTCATTATAATCATTCATCTATGAATTATTTGCATCTTCAAAAGGACCGACGGCTTCTATGGCTGTGTCTCTTTCTGTCAGTTTTTTTCAAGTTTCTGCCCCCTCTTCCTCCAGCAACGAGGACTTACTCCTAACTCTGAAAATGAGCGATTCCCACTCACCTTCCACTGGTCTATTCACACAGTCGAAGTCATTCCTGTTCTCGGATTCTGAAAGAATCAAAATAAGCGAAATGTCATCAAACACGCAGCTGCGTTGAAAGGTCACAAACTTTTAAATCAAATTGGAAGACTGTCCCAGCAGCTCCAGACAGCAGAAATGCATATAACAGTTCGGTGAAAACGTGGGCACAGGTGTACACAGCGGCACCATTCACGACAGCTGCCAGCTGGAAGTTACCCAGAGGCCGTGCACAGTGGAATGGGTGGGCAACGGCAGCAGGGCCACCGGGATACCTACAACACGCTTATATGGATGAGGACACAAGTACAGCCCTGAACAAGAAACATTAAAAGACTCATGATGTACAACTCCTTTAACATGAAGTTCAAAACCAGGCAAAGCCAACCTGTGCCCATGGAAGTCGGGCGTCATTACCCTTGCTGGAGTAAGGGGGCCGGTGACAGGAGGATGCAAAGGGACTCGGGAAACCTGCCGTGTCTTGACCTGGGTACTAGCGCCTGGGGACCCACCAGTTTGGGAAATGTCATTGAGTGGTACACTTATGTGCACTTTACTAAAATCTTCAAAAATTAAGAAGAGGAAACCAAGGTGTGCTTTGTCAGTTCTCAACAGAAGAGGCACTATAGGTGACACAGTGCCTCTTGTTTATCCTTTCCCACGACTCTCCTGTTTGAGTGCCGCTAAGTGTCTCCGCCCGACGCACGGGTGGCGTCACCCTCCCGACCTCCACCCCATGACCCAGGGAGGACACTGCCCCACTTACTCTGACTCTCTGCCAGGACAGGCACCAAGCCACACTCGCCAGCGACGTAGATAAACCCCCCGTCCAGACTCATAGCGTCCGCTTCTCCTTTCTGCGAAGACAGAGCAGCCGGCCGCACCGTGAGGCCGCTCCCGGCCCGCCTGGCTTCCCAGCTCTCCGCCAGAGCGCTTTCCCCAGCGAGGCGGCCGAAAGGGGCCGGGGGTGCTGGAGCTGAGCGCCCAAAGGCAACCCCACGTGCGCTTTTACGGCCCTGCCGGCCCCACATGCCCTTTGGGCTGTCACTTCCATTGCAAAGACCCGACGCAGGCTGCCCTCACCCTCTGTCCTCTGGACAAAGCCCTTTCTGTAACCCCAGCCCACCTGGGACGCCCTGCCGGACCTGCCGTGCTCACCGGGGCCTTGTCTCACCGCGGGTGCTACCCAGAAGTGGGCCAGCCAACAGCAGAGTCAAACCGGCCCCCGGAACGAAGGAGCCCCCGCTGCAACGCGGGGACGTGGATTCGCCACGAGCCCAGACGCCCTCTCTGGCCCAGCCCTGATTCTTCTTTCTACAACGCTATTAAAATCAGCTGGAGATGTGGGTGAGGATTTCTATTCAAGGATGCTCATCGCAGAGCACTGACAGTGACAAAATAAGGGAACAAAGAGGAGTGACATTAAATGAGCCACACCGCGTAAGAGGCAGCCTGAAATATTCACGCGGGGACGTGGCCGCGCCGCGCACCAAGGGGAAAGGGCTCAGACCCCCCGGGACTGGAGCGACCCAGCGTCACCGCCAGCTGTGCGTGGCTGCGCCCAGGAATCCTCCAGCGGGTTAAGTACCAGCGCTGTCACTGTGGCGTCTCTCTGCGGCGGGGTCACATGTGGTTTGATTGCTTGATTGACTGATGTTACATCATTCCTTTCCATGTTTTCCAAATTACCTGCCATATCCTGCTTGGTTCTTATAATTCGAGGAGTGGCAAGCCCAGAGTAAACTGCAAACTGTTTGCACACTGTGCGCTGGCCCCAAGCAGACCCGCCCCCAGCCCCCACAGTGCCTCTAGGCGCCCCATCACCTCTAAGCAGATGCCCACGGCCTGGGGTCTTCTGAGGAGCCTGCCGCCCCACCCGCACCCCCGGCGGATGGCCCCCTACCAGAACCAGGGCGATGCAGTCCTCGGTGGTGGCGGCTGTGGCACAGGTCACGGTCCCCGCGCTGTGGTTGCTCCACTGCTGGCACTTGCGCTGCTCCCCAGGGCCCACCGCGCACCACACGACCCGCGAGCGCCGCTCCTCCACCTCCTCCGCCGCTGCCCGGAGGGACACAACCGTCAGCGGGAGCCCTGAGCCTTGGGGGGCGATGCCCGGGTGCTGCCGACCTCCGCGGGGCCCGGGCTCGGCTCTGAGTGCCTTTCCCAGTTGACCCTCCCGCAGAGCTACCAGAGCTACTTCCGGGGCGCAAGAGTCTCTGGGCCCCTGCCCACCCCCACTCTCCGCTCCCAGCCCCTTCTCCGGGCAGGCTGCCCACCTGTGTCTCATTCCTGGTCTTCTCCTGGCTTCTAATCCACCCTTCTGTCCTTAGTGTAATGACCTGCCTAGTATTTTGGTCCCACAGGATAAAAGCTCCAGGGCCCAGAGACAGTGGCAGGCCCACAAGATGGCCTAGGGGACCTTGAGCCTGGCCTTGACACCCCTAAGGCCGTAGTCACCACCAGTAACTATAATGCAACCCCTGGGTTCACCCAGACTTCCTCCAGTCCCCCAGTAGAGGAGGAGCCATGGCCCAGCAGACCGGCCGTGGTGTCCCCAGCCAAGACCAGGGCCCAGGTGCAGAGCCAGCTGCCACCAGGCCTCTGGAGTCACTCCAGGAGGGACCCTGGCTCTCTTGGTTCATAGTCATATTTCTCATTTCACAAGAGTCACACTGATTTTTCTGTCAAAGCTGTTTAGAGACACTCCCGCGTGTCCTACTTGGTCCACAGAAGACACGCGCACCTGCATCAAACCCACCACGGTGAGGGCCCCCGGCAGCCGGGACATGGGCAAGCGACCACCAGAGAGCAGGACCCCGCTGCCCATGCGCGAGGGGATGCGCAACGCTGTCCCCAGAAGGACAGCACCAGCCTGTCCTCACTCACTTTCCTGCAGGTTCTTGATGGCCGTGATGTAGTTGGAACCGAGGTACAGCCCTGCATCTACGTTTGAGGGGACCCTCACGAACCCGAGGGCGTCATCTTTGAACAGCAGGTCCTTGTGCCCAGGCGGGGAGGCGAAGAGCTGGAAGGCCGACGACTTGCCTTTTCCAAACTTCTTCTAATTCAGGAAAAATAGAATTTATGCTGTCAGCAGTCAATATAGAAGAGACAAAGACACGACGCTGAAAGGGAGTTATCCGGAACTTAGGGACGATTCTGAGAGCGGGAACCTTGGTGTGACTTGCTCCTGCAGGGGACTCGTGCCCGCCGTGTGACAGAGCTCAGTGATGACTTACTACTGTTTAGCGTGCTGCAGGGGGTCCAGGCACCACAGCGTCCTGGGAATACTCCATTGTCCTCCCCTCCCGCTTCTGCTCCAGCCCACGCGACACTGCCGGTCAGTGACGCTGCCCAGCGTACAGCCTAGGCCAGCAGTCCACCGAGTTCGTACACTCCTACGCCGCGAGGCCACGGAAGGACTTCTCGAGTGGCAGGAAGTCAGGGGAGGAAGGAACCTCCCACCGCCAAACCCAAGCAGGTGGAGGACCGTATGCGGGTGCCCATACCTGTGCCTGGCTGAGAAGCCTCCAGATCGCATCTTCCTTGCCACCCACACTTCGGGCCACAACAGCATGAGAAGGGACCCGGGCCAGGTGGCACTCCTTGAACTCTTCCACTGGCTTCCGAGTATTGTCTAGGCAGAGCAGCTCATACTGGTCCCTGTCAGCCTTCTCGGGCAGGTTCTCTGGAGCAAGGGCAGAGGAAGGTTGGGGGGCCCAGACGAGCTGTCATTCCCCTCGCCCCATGAATTTAAGCTGGGGGGAGACATCTTACACAGTTGACAAAACTGGGGAGTCAGAAAGGCAGCGGATCGCTCAGCACACTCAGAAAGGTAAAGATGGCGCCCGGGAAGCCTTTGGGGGCCAGCCCAGTGTTGCTGGGACTGAATCATGTGGGCTGCCCGGGGATTGCTGTAACTGCTGCCTGGTGAGCCAAGGAGGCTGAGCCAGACCCCAACTGTTTCCATGGCAGCCCCACCTAAAAAAGGGGTCCATGGTGGAGACAAGTCCAGGGGTCAGCCAGGGGGTGCTGCCCTACCCACATCGCTAGCAAGAATAAAATGACAGAGATTGTAAGAGAGGAAGTACAAGCGAGTCACCTGCCACCACTGGGTGAAGCAAAAGAAGGGAAAAGCCTGTTGACAAGAGCGAGTTCAGGGACATGGACTGCTCACCTGTGTCCCATACGAGGGCCGTCCGGAAACAACCCAGCCCCAACCCAACCCAACCCAGATGCCTGTGCTCCTCGTGTTAGGGGTCTGGATGCTGGCCAGGCAGCCCTCGTGTACATGGCTTGGAATATATAAGGTGACAGAAACCTGACCAAGTCACCTTATGAGATTAGTACCAACTTGATCGCAAAATCAGAGAAAGAAGTGTAAGCCTGTTTTATTTATAAGCATAAATGTAAAAATCTCAAAGAATATATTCGCTAACTCAACCTAACAGAGTATTTTAGAAAGTAGTCAATCAAGATTGTAATTTATCGGTCGAATGTCAAAAAAGCTAAAGTATTCCATGACATAATGGATTAAAGGACAAAAACCATGGGATCATCTTAATCTTAATCTTTGCCAAAAAAGCACACATATATTCAATGTCTGTGGTGATTTTTTTTTTTAAGTTTCAGAAAATTTGTGATATAAAGAACTTGGAAAAGTTCTTGAACTTGAGAAATGCTATTTATCCAAATATCTACAATAAACTCATAATGAAGAAAATTTAAACATTCTCTTAAAAATCAGGAAGAAGACAAGGATGCTGGCTATCACACGGCCACCACAATTTTAGAAGGTCTGGATTACACAGTTTACAAAAGTAATCGGAGATATAAACATTAAAAGAAAAAAATATAAACTCCATTTAAAGATGTTGAAATCATCTACATAGAAAAGCCAACAAAAGCAAGAAAGAACTAATAAAATTAACAAGAGAGTTTGGGAGCATAACACTACAAAAATCAAGTGTTATCTTGAGGATTAGCAAAAACCAAACAAAAATTAATACAGAATATGAAATACTATTAATATAATAGCTCCTGAAACCATTAAATAGATAGCAATTAACCTCACCCCCCCCCAAAAAAAATGCATGAAACCAACAAATAGGAAATTTTTAAGTTCTATTAAAGATATAAAACAAGCTTGTGCAACCTGCAGCCCATGGACCACATGCGGCCCAGGACACCTTTGAAATGTGGCCCAACGCAAATTGGAAACTTTCTTAAAACATTACGAAAATTACACACGGACCTTTTTTTAGCTCATCAGCTATCATTAGGATATTTTACGTGTGGCCCAAGATAATCCTTCCAGCGTGGCCCAGGGAAGTCAAAAGTTTGGACACTCCTAATATAAAAAGAGGTGTCATCTAACAGAGAGATTTATTATAATCAGGGATTGGGCAATTTAACATTATAAATATTCAATTTTTAATGGATCAATTTAAATTCAAAACAATTATAATTAAAATTGAAGTATGAAGTTTTTACAAATTCAACAAAATAATTCTAACATTCTAGTTTAAAAACTTTGAAAATGAACAGCCAAGTGTAGGGTGAGAAAGCCCTCCCTCCCCGCAACCACCACCATTTCTCTCTCCCAGATACTTAGACCCAATACAAGCCAGGGTAATAAAAGCAGAAAATATAATACACCAATGAAAACAAATAGCTCCAAAATTGATCCATGGATATATGGACGTAGAAGTGGCCCCCATATCAGTAGGGGGAGAGTGGAACTTTTTGTAGTTGATATTATAAGAAAAATGGTCTCATTATAAAGATGGGAAACACTGAAGGCCAATACATACCTAATTTCCTAGGTAGAGTACATATGTATGTTGGGGGTGCTATCTTTAAATCTTATTGTAGGAAATCTTTATAATTTGGAGTGAAGAGGGCATCATTAAAAGAACCCCAAAAGCACAAACCAACAGGACAAAAGTGATGGATGTGACCCTATCAATATCAAAACCTGTTCAACAAAAGGTGCTATTGACAGACTTTGTTTGACTGAGAGAAAAGATCTTCCTAAAGTCTAGAACCAACCATGGCTTGAGACCTATTACACGTAGAGGGAATTCCTATCCTTGCACCAAGATCATGAAGAAAGAGTCATGAAATTTAATAGAAAGGTAGTCAAAGTTTATAAAATAAGAAAGGGAAGCCCAAATTCCTAGCAAATATATCGACATGATCACACTCACTAGAAGTCAGAGAAATGTAAATCAAGCCAACAGTGAGATAGCGATCCCTTTCTAGTCACCATTTAGACAAAAAACTATGAAAGCCAGGAGTCCCTGGTGGTGAAGTGGCTAGGTTTCGGCACTCTCACTGCCGTGGCCTGGGTTCAGGTCCCGGTCAGGGAACCAACAACAACAACAACAAATTATATATATATGTGTATATATATGTGAAAGTTAGAATACCCCAAGTTGAGGTTGTGGGCCCAGGGCGGGAGGAGGGGACCAGTCAAGTCTCCATGTCAAGTGCTTGGGTGACCTCAGTGAGCAGGAAGAGGAAGGCAGCAGACACAGAGGCTTAAAGACACCTGGTCATTCAAGCTGTGAAATTACACGAGATAAGAGCTGTGCCCTGGAGGGAACCTTGATCACAGCGTGCGGGGAACTGAGGAGTCTAAGGAACTCAGCGCCCAGAACCAGGGTAAGATAAAGGAAAAGGAGGCAGCCCCGTGGCCCTTCCCATGGCTCTTACCAAACACTGTGCTGTCCTTGACAAAGGCCACATCCCCGGCCCCCTCTTTCAGACACCTGCGAAAGGAGAAGGCCCCAGAAGGGTCAAGCAGGGAGTAGCCTCCCCAACTTCTCCTTCATGCTACCTATGGAACACGGCCCTGGGGCTTATCTCTGTGGGTGTCTGCTCCTCTGGGGACAGGACTCCGAGACTTTGGGACACATCGACTGGGCAGGTGGCAGGGGCCACCTGCAGGTAGATTCCAAGGAGAATGGTCTCCAGTGCTGGCCAGAGGCCCCAACCTTTCGCTTTAAGGGCTGAGAAGGCAAAACGTTGTCTCTCTGTGGAAAGGGGCGGTTGGAAGCCTCTACACCAGTGGACAAAGACTCAGTATCCTTGAACTGAGTGGGAAATGTACCCTGGTGGGCAGAGAAGTGGGGAGGCCTCCTCTGGGCAAATGCCTGAGCCCCAGAGGCTGATGGGAGTAAGAAGAGTGGTGTCAGCCTGCTGGGGCAGGGACGGTACAGAGGCCAGTCAGGCAGCACTCACTGTCTCCCAGCTTGGGGCAGGGTGGGGGAGGTTCAGGGCAGACCTACGAGGGGAGACCCCAAAAAACCCAAAATTATGCTTTGGAGGGCGGGCCCCTTGTAGTACAGGCTTCCCCTGCTAGGTGAGTGTTCTAGAAACCCATGTGCATCTGTGCACCACCTGGAGTTGTTGTGAGAGGCTGCGTGCAGCTTCAATGAGTTCTTTTTGGAGACTCTTCCAACGTGTTTGCCCATTTCATTAGGCGATTGACTCAAACAACGTGCGGTGTGACAACGCACCTGCCCACACCGCGCTGAGTGCTCAGGTTTTTACTAAAAACAGCATGACCCTCGTGCCCCACCCTCCCTATTCATCCGATCTTGCCCAGAGTGATTTTTTTTTTTATTTCACTGGATGAAAAAGTCCTCAAAGGGAAACGTTTTGTCGATGTGGAAGAGGTGACACAAAAACAGCAGAAGCACTAAAAGGCATCAAAATCAATGAGTTCAAAAACTGTTTTGAGGAGTGGGAAAAAAAGTCTCGATCGGTGTATTGAGCCGAACGGAGAGTTCTCTGAAGGTGACTGAAGTTCAAACATGTAAGAATACATGCACAACTTTTTAATAAATAAATTCTGGGGTTTTTTGGTCTCCCCTCATGTGTCAGCCTGGACACCCCACCATCTTGCCCAGTGAGGAACCTGGGACTGGTTGTCTCATGACAAGACTCCTTCAGTCCCTCGGTGGTGACAAGTCTGCAGGCAGAATCCAGGATGACACAGGGACAAAGCAAGATTCAGGGTTCTCTGGGGAGTGGGGGCAGAGGGGGCCACTGCTGAAGTGACTGCTTGTCAGGCTGGTATAGAAGGGAGGGGGCACATGTGGGGCACTGGGGGGCTGCAAGAGGGTATGTACTGGATGAAGTCACCACCCTCTTTGGACTCAGTTTCTCTGTCTTCACAGCAGGAGGAGCACCGGACCACCTCTCTGGTCCCCACAAGCAGGTTGAGCTCTATTTGGAGCCAGAGCAAAGGCCTCCTGGCCTGGGGACATGTGGCACTCAGGCCACTGAGGGGAAGACAGTCTCACTTACCTGAAAGCACCAGAGTAGCCGAAGTACGGTTCCTGGGTGGAGCAGGCACATTTCTCTGCCCCCGTCCCCGCACAAAGGTGACACAGGTTGGGGTACTCTTTTCCATCCGCGCAGGGGACACAGCTGGCGGAGAAGAACTCGGCCACAGCTGTTGAATACAGAGAAATGGAGCACAGAGTCTGAGCCGGCCTCACCACGGCTGGTTACACCTCCCGCCCTCTGGGGCGGCCCCTTCCTGAGCCGCACATGTCGCCTCAGTCGTGAGGTTGGGAGCTCAGAGATGCACCTCAGCTGAGCGCAGACTCAGCTCCCAGCCTGCAAGGGCAGCTGGCTCAGAGGACCCCAGCAGGACACGTCACCCCCTCCTCGTCACCTGTGTGATCCCGACATGGCTGTGTATGAACTGGAGCACAGACCCCTGCCTGAGATCACCCACAGTCCCCCCCAGCCATCTCACCTTTCTGAAGCGGCTCAGGTGGCCCTGCCCAGCCCAGGAAAGGACGAAGCGTGCCAATCGGGATGTTCCACCCGGCGGATGTGTCCAAGCCCGAGTGGCAGGATTTCACGCCCCGGGTTTGGTTCAGCTGAAAGTCACTGCCCCTCTTTGCGATGGCCACGGCGTAGTCATGGGTTTGTTGCTCTGTGGAGGGGCAGAGAGAATGGAAAGCTCTTGGCCTGGACCAGAGCGAGAGAAAAAACAGGACACTCGGACCCTGGCGGGTCAGTCTCTGGCACAAAGAGCCCAGTGACTCCGTCCTGTGCACATGTCATGCTGTCTGAGACCCCACCTCTAAGATTCATCCACTCCAATCCCACAGAGCCTGGGGCCAAGGCCCCAGCCCCCTCAGTGCCAGGACCCCCAAGGAAGACTCACTCGCTTCAGTCCCGTAGACTTCTGCCGCTATGGGTCGCAGTCTGTAGGGGTCCAGGCCTGCCTTGTACACCAGACCGGCATCGAGGGTCACAGCATCTGCCTTGTTTGCCTGAAAGCAAAGGGGCCAGACCGGCTTCAGGAGGAAACCCACCCGAATGCAGGTCCGTGGATTCTGGGACGCCAGAGGGCTCCGTGGCTGCAAAGATCTTCAAAGCACCAGCTCTGGCCTATGTCCGCTCACCCTGTGAGACGTGGCCCAAGCCAAGGGTCCCTCTTTCGGGACAATGACACCACCCCAACTGCCTTAACTCCTGAGGTCAGCATGCAGTGCCTTTCTCATGTGCCTACCAACTTAAAGTTGTTTGTTCTAGATGTTTTCCTCCTTGTTTTTGCTTTGTATTTATTTCTTTCAAGTTCTTTTTTAGTGGACAGAAATTTTAACTATCAAGATATCTTTTTTTTTTTTTGCTTTTTGGTATGTGGGTAGCTCCCTGGCTGGGAATCGAACCCAGGCCGCAGCGCTGACAGCGCCAGCGCCGAAGCCTTAAGCCACTACACCACCAGGGAACTCCCACTGTCAAGATATCTTAAAATTAGCCAAATAAACCATGTTCAGCCTCTTTGGCATGTTACTTCTCCTGTGCTTAGCTGTGATTTCGTAACAATGCCCCTTTCTTAGGAGCTGGTAGTGTACACCAAATCTTGTATTACAAAATCATGAGCCTGTGTGGTTACGATTTTTGTAATAAAATCGTAACTGCAAGTCCTGGCGTTACTTCTGCCAGCCCCTGTATGTCTTCTATTTGCAATCTGGTCAAAGTAACATTTTGTGGACTGCTTTCTTCATTCTAAAACTGTGTTTTGTTTGTTTTTTATTTCTCTAGAGCAGGCGTGTCCAACCGGCGGCCCAGGACGGCTTTGAATGCAGCCCAGCACAATCGTTAGAACACCACGAGATGTTTACTGCGACCTTTCTCCAGCCCAGCAGCTGTCGGTAGTGTGAGCGTGTTGTACGTGCGGTCCAAGACAATTCTTCCCGTGTGGCCCAGGGAAGCCAGAAGGTTGGCCGCCGCAGAGCCTTATTGATGTTACAGGTTTCGTAATATTTTATCATAATGTGCTGTTCCATAATTTATGAAATAATTTCCCCAAATGTTCAGTCCTTGGGTTATTTCTGACTTTTATTTTTCTGTTAAAATTATGCTTTCATGGATAGCTTTATCCTCGTGGTTTTTTTCCCTCTGATGACCAGTCACTGTGGGACAGGCATCTGAGGGTGGCATCGCCCAGACAATTCACACATTTATTTTCCTGGCCCTGGCTGCGGTCGCCATTCTGCTTTCCAGAAAACTGGTGCTGCCAGTGTAGAATGCCACAGACCCTGAGGATCAGTTTCCCCATAGAACCACCAGCAGGACAGGCTCTTATTTTTGTAAGTGTGATTAATTTAGAAAATGCAAGTGCTAACACATTGCTTAGATTTGTATTTCTCTGGTTATTAAGGGGAACATTTCATAAGTATTATTATTAATTATGAATTCCCTCTTATGAATACTCTGCTCATAGCATTTTGCTTGTGTGGCCTTACATTTCTTACCCATTTGAATTACTTCTTTGCAGAAGGTAAGCAGGGACCACTTGTCAGAGTTAGTGCATATTCATTCTGGGGCTTTCTAAATTTTTCTGTTTAAATGTTTTTACTGACAATGGATTAGATTTTTTTATATTTTATATCTCCCAGTTTTCTGCATGATTTAGTTCATTGCTTAAAAGCTAAGCCATCTCTCTTTTTGTTTGTTCATAGGCCACAGTCGTAAAATATCCTAAAACAATGATCAGACTAGCTTTTTCTTTCTGCTAATTACTGTTCTGATAACCCTAAATCTTACTGGAAACTCTGGCATAAATTACCTACTCTTTGCTACAGTCGAGTACACACAGACATGGCACAGAGAGCATATTTCAAGTGATTCTGTGAAAATTCTTTCAGTAGATCTTATATCTCAAAAGAAAGAAACAAAGGGAATCTGTCATCTTCCACAAGCCGGGGTTCCCTTTCCTCTGTCTCTGACCATGTCTTGGACAGATGTCGTTACCACACCTGACAGGCCCCGCCCCACCACGTCACATGGCGACAACGAGCCGCTGAGCTGATCTCTCTCAGGGTTTAGAGGTGATGAGCTTCTCTGGAGATTTTACTTGACTTTTGCCAGTGTTACGTATTTGTCCGTATGACGGCTGCTATGTCCTTTCTGCACTGTTGCTATCAACCAAGCACGATGAGATCCCAGTTTCCTCACACGGTCTCTCCACTTCAGAATGCTAATTTCTGCTTTCAAAATAGCCTCCTGTCCTCTGAGAGAGGACTGCTCCTAACTGACAGACGCCCA
>PVJL010005613.1:49482-105513 GCA_004026885.1 Lyroderma lyra
GAGATGGCCTGGATACACTCCGCGGGGGAGCTTCTCCTTATACAGGAGATGGAGGGACCACGCACTTTTTTCAGATTCCGTTGGAACCTGGAGCACTTTTCTGCCTCTGGTTTGGATATGGTGCACCATCGAACACTTCTCCTAGGGGCGGCCAGACACAGGCCTGGGAGGAAGAGAGGAAGGAGTAAGGGCTCAGCCACCGCCCACGCAGACACTGCTGCCTCCCCCTCCAACCGAGTTGTCCGGACTCCTCCATTCTCTCTGCTCCCCTCAGTCCCTCTCCATTCTGTGACTAAGTCAGGCCACTCTCCTCAGGGGGAGGTGTCTTGCTGGCCTAATAAGCACTCTGTCCTGGCCACTGTGATCCTCAGTAAATTAGAGGAGATAATCAGAGCCTCTGGGCCCTCCTCCTTCCTATGGTGTTCTTCCACTTGCCTTGTCCCACTTGAACCTGGGAAGTAGGCAGAAAGTTTCCAGTAAGACTATTGCTCGTAATGTGGAAACTGGCTCTTGAGGAGGCTCCATGACTGGCTGCTTAGCGGTGGCCGAGTCCAGCCTAGAATCCAGGTCCTTCTAGATTGTTGTGTCTACAAGCATCTCCCCAGGGGATGTCAAGGAAACTGGGGAAAAGACACCTGAGTCCTTGTCAGTAGCCACAGTAAGTGCTGTACCAAACAGGCCAGTGCACCTGAATCACCACAGTTCACCTCTGTATCGGAGAGGCTGGTTCTCCTGCCGAGCCTGCCTCTGTGGCTGTGATCTCTGCCACTGGGGAGGAGAGGGGGACCAGATTTGCTCACAGCTCTTAGAAACCACATGGATGCTTGATAACAGGCATCTGTGAAAACCCTTTAGTGACCATCCTGTTAAAATGGTAAGAGACTGGACACTCTCCCCCTGAGGTCAGGAACAATGCAAGCCATCCACACTCACTTCTTCTATTTGATATAGTACAGAGATCCTAGCAACAACAATAAGGCAAGAAAAAAAAAAAAGACATCCCAACTGAAAAGGAAGAAGTAAAACGATCTTTATTTGCGGACGACCTGATCCTCTATGTAAAAAATCCTTAGGAGTCCACAAAATGCTGTTAGAACTAATAAACAAGTAAAACAAGGTCACAAGCTCAATATACAAAATCAGTGACATTTTTACATACAAGCATTTCATGATCCGAAAATAAAATTTTAAATGTAATTCTATTCACAATAACATTTAAAAGAATAATACCAAGAGAAATATTTAAGAAAAGAAATGCAGAATTTGTACACTGCAAATTCTAAAACCTTGCTGAAGAAAATTGAAGAAGATCTATAAATAATGGAGAAACATTCACGTTCATGCTTTACAAGATTCAATATTGTTAAGATGGCAATTCTCTCTAAACTGATATAGAGAATAAACATAATCCCTATTGAAATTCCAGCAGGCTATTTTTTTTTGCAGAAATTAATAAGCAGATTCTAAAACTTATATAGAATAAATGAATAAAGAAATGTATATAAAATAGCTAAAACAATTGTATATAATTTATATAAACTAGGCAAAAACAATTTTGAAAAGAACAAAGTTGGAGGAATTTTACTTTCTAATTCCAAATTATACTAGAAAGCTACAGTTATCAAAACAATTTGATCTTAGCATAAGGGTAAACACATAGATCAATGAAACAGAATTAAGAGTCCAGAAGCAAATTCTTATATTTACAGTGAACTGATTTTTGACAAAGGTCCTAAGACAATTGGCAGGAAGGATAGCCTGTTAATAAATGGTGCTAGCACAATTAAATAACCACATGCAAAAAGATAAACTTATAGCCCCACCTCACATCATACAGAAAGATTAACTCAAAGTGGATCACAGAATTTACTGTAAGGGGTAAGGCAATTAAATGTTTACGAGAAAACATAAAAGAAAAACCTGGCAATCTTGGTTAGGCAAAGATTAATTAGCTATGCCACCAAAAGCACAGTCCACAAATTTAAATAAAAAATTAATTGGACCTATCAAAATTCAAAACTTTCGTGTTTCAAAAGACAGCTAAGAAAATAAAAACATGAGCAGCTGGCTGAGAAGGCATTTGGAGGAGGGAACCAGAAGGCAGAGGCCAGGATGGCACCCAGGTTTGGGGCATAGCTCACTGCACCCCCTTCCATGCAGGAAGTTTCCAGCCTGGCACAGAGGCCCTCACACAGGAGGAGGTGGCACTGGAGGGCCGTGGGGGGCTTCCACTCCGACCCCACAGTCACCACCTAGGTGCTGCTGCCCATCACAGCCTTTCTGCTGCTGCCCAGGACCCTCCCTTCCCCTCAGGAAGCCCTGCCCTCACACACTCACATCACCGATGCCCCTCACTGGAGGGTGCCATCAGAGTGCCCCCAAAATTACTTCACATGCTTGGGTACAGAATTAACAACTGCTTAGTCCCTTCTATTTAGTCCCTTCCAGCCCCGCACATTTAAAACCAGGAATCGATCGCTTCCCTCCACCCTCTGACACAGGGTTCTCATCAGGCAGGTCTGTGCCACCCCCACCCCACCCACCCCACCCCCTTTGCCTACCACCGCCGCCTCCCCGCTGTGTGGGAAGGTGTGGGGACTCTTCAATGACGAATCCAGGGCTCGGAAAGGCTCTGTCTCGCCCAGTTACGCAGCCCTCGCAGGAGCTGGGAGCTGAACTCCCAGTGTGACTGTCAGGTCACTCACCCTCCCTCTCTGAGTCTCACTTCCCTCCGTCAGCCGCGTGGAACCTACTATGCGCAGGACAAAGTGGGTCAGGGTCTGGGGGCGCCCTTTGGGCAGCTCCACGCAGCTCCAGGCGTGCCCGGCCTTAAAGGAACCTAAAGGAGCCGGCCGCCGCTCCTCCCCAGGAGGGTTGGGGGATGTGTGGGTGGGCGGCCCCGACCCGCTCCTGGGAGCCTCTCTGCTGCAGGTGCTCTGTGCCGAGGCGACAGGGCGGGGGGACCGAGGTGCCCACCAGGCGGGGAGCAGTGACCGTGGCCCCCACCAGGCGGGGCGCAGGGACAAGGATGCCCACCTGCGGGGTTGCATCCCCCCCAGGTACCCACACTTACCAAGGGCCCCGAGGGACAGCAGGGCGGGGAAGATGAGCTTCATGTCTGGGGTCCTGAGGAGTCTCCAGCCAAGGAAGGCTCTGCCACCTGCGCCTGCTGTGCACCCCTTTATCCAGGGCTTGGTGACTTCACAGGCTTTGCCCCGCCCTGTGACCCAATAGGTGCCCCTTACCCCTCTTCCCTCCACCCACCCACCCACACACCCACACACACACCTAGTTCCTGGAGGCCGAACAACCCTCTGGAGGGAGGGGCAGACAGGGGAGAGGAGAAGGAGAGATTCTTGGGCAGGGCTTGGCACCGGGAGGGAGAAACCCAGCCCCACCGGCCACCTGCACGTACTGATGTGAACTTAGCTCCAAGAGCTGCTGAGTGGAGCAGTAAGGTACTGACAGTGAAGGGAATCACGGGCCACCCAAACACGCCCTCTGGACAGGTCGGCCTGACTGATGTGTGGTTCTGAAATCTGCTTGTCCCGAAAAGCTGGTCTTGACTGCATTTCTCGGGCAGATGCATAATACCCAGCACACCACGGGCCCTTGACGTCGGGGAAGCAAACCCCGTCCAAGTCTTTAAGGCTCAAGGAAGCTGTGGGGCTTCTGCCCTGGGTGGGGGTCCTGCCAAGATGCAGAGTGGGGTCTGATCAGAGATCCTGCTCACCAGGCCCAGAGTGGGGTCCAGGGCTTGGTGCTGGAATCACCACCTGGGCTTTGGGTGACAGATCTGGGTCTCTCATTGTTTGGAAACAGAGTATCGCAACATTAAAAGTTGCTTTCATCAATAATTGCAATAAGCTATTTCAAAAAGAGTGAAGAAATACAAAATTGACTAATTCCCAGGAGCGCTGAAGCATCTTTGTAGTTAAATGAGCAGCTCCGCTTCACCTTTCCATGATGATAAAGGAATTAAGAAATGTCACAAGCCATGCATCTATCTCCCAGTGAAAATTAGGAAAAGGACAGGTTGGGAGGTCAGAGGCTTCTAGAACCTCTTATGTGTGACACAGCGTTGACAGGAACACAGAGAACCTGGGGCCACAACCAAGACAGAGCTTCAGGGGTGCCCTGGAGGCAGGTCTGGGGTCGGGCACGGGGCAGACTGTTCTTCTGACATGTCTGCAGGGGGTGACCCGGCCCCAGGCCAGGCTGTGCTCAGCTGGACACACACAGAACAGCCCCCCAGGCCATCTGCAGAAGAAGCTGATGTAAGGGTAGGTCTGTCCAGATGACCAATGAACTTCAACTGATCTATTATTAGCATTCATGTGTCCATTTATTTACTTATTCATTCATTCGTGCCAGAACTGGTGGGTGCCACGAGGGACACAGAGAGTGGGGGTCTGTCCTTGCCCTCAGGAACTCATGGCCCAGTGGGGATTGGGGGGATGGGGGGCACAGACAGGCACTTCTCTCCCACAGGCACTTGAGAAATGAAGTGAGAGTGGGGGCCCAGCTGAGGATGGCCCAGCAGGTCCCCAGCGTGAGGACTCCAGAAGAGTTTGAAAGTGGGCATTGGACCTGGGTCCTGACAGAAGGGGCAGTGCTTCCACCGGGTGACTATTCGGGTGGAAGGGACAGCCAGGCATGGACTCAGTGACCAGTGACCAAGTACCCGCGCATGAGGGACAGCAAAGCTCACTCTGAGCTCTCTGGCCTGGAGCTGTTGTTGGAAGGATTAACAAAGTCACCTCCTCCACCATGAGCTCCGCGCCAGGTGTCCTGACACCCCCACTCATGTGGGGCCTGTGGGCACCCAAATTCAATGCATCTTAAGTGGAACCCCACCTCTCCCTCCAACCCAGCCCCCACTCTCACATTCCCACCACTTTGCACCCAACCCACCAATGAAGAGCCTCAGAGCCCTTCCCCCTTGTCCTCTGACCAGCTAGCCCTGCCCGTGTGATGGGCACTGGATGATCAATACTGATGGGATGATTGAGTGAATGAATGAATGAATGAGGAGGAGGTGGAGGGACAGGAAGTGGGTGAAGGATCTGCTTGCAATGGGTCAAGTCTGGAAGGCAGGGAGGGCCCGGTGGCTCCATGGGGCTGCCCAGAGCCTGTGTGCACAGACTCATTGATTTACCCGTTAATCCACCATCGATCAGTGGGGCATCTGCAATGTGCCAGCCGCTGGGCCAGATCACAGTGGTCACACGGTGAGTGAGATGCAGAGACGAGACCCCGAGTCTCCCATGAGCCCTGTCTCCACGGGACCCAGAACCCTCCAAGAGCTCAGGGTGCAGGCGGAGGCGCCGGCGTACCCTCCGCGCTTGACCCCGGCAAGCCGGGCACCCGAATGCGGCCCGGCCGCTGCCCAGCCGCCTCCACAGTCGGCCGGGGCTTTGACCCCGACGGAAGCCCCGCGCAGTGCCGGATGAGACCTGCTTTTCCGGCAGAGCAGCCCACCCACAGTCACGCAGCTGGCAGGGGCCGATCTGCCGCTGACCCCTGACCGCAGCCCAGGGACCCCTCGTTAGTATTGACCACCCTGAAGAGAGGGCAGAGCGTGAGCAAGGACGAGGAAGAGGTGGCCGGGTGGCGGCCGCGATCTCCGGAGCGAGGCCTTCACGCCAGCCCCCCGTTGGCCACCGGAGGTCCTGGCGAGTCTTCGGTGCGTGTGTGGGGGGTGGGGGTGCCGTCAGGAGGGGACTCAGCTGAAGGGTGGCAGGCGGGGAAACGGTGGCTTTATTAACTAACACATCTTGTTGCCAAATGTTGCCCAATTTACAAAGAAGCTGGAGAGACAAAGAGCCTTTCTCTCCTTGGACAGCTCCTCCTCCTCCTCCTCCTCCTCCTCCTCCTCCTCCTCAGAATCGGGACCCTCTCTTCCCAATGCCAGGAGCAGCCCACAGAGCTGCCTGAGTCACACTGCACCACTGTTCCCAGCCGGCCAAGGTCTCAGTTCCCCTGGCCGGGGTAGCGCCCGCAGAAATCTGACCCCATCACCCCCTCCACTGAGGTGAGGCAGCACCGCAGGCCGAGCCCAGGGATAGTTCCGGGCAGCCTGCAGGGTGGCAGTGGCTGGCACCGGGCCACTCATGCAAATTTCTTCCCAGAAGGAAGGAGCTCCCCATCCAGGGACACCCCCAGGTGGAAGCACCTGACCCTGAGCCCCTGGGCTGCCCCTCGCCTGGGGCTGCATGCCAACAGAGAGGGGACTTGCCTGCAGCCTTCAGCATCTACAGCTCAACTGGCTGGAAGCTTCTGGCTCTGTGGCCCGCACGCTGGGAGAGGGGGGGTGGGGGTGGGTGGGTGCTCATAGGGGCGAGGAGCCACCATCTTCCTGTGTCTCTGGATGAGGCCAGTGCTCTTCCAGGCCCGGGGTGCCCCCACCAACCTGTGGGCCACCGTCCCTATCCCTCCATCCATTTCTACTCTGGACAGCCTGGGCACAGGGCAGATACAATGCAAGCCCAGGACGTGGGGTTGGATACAGGTTTGAACCTGCTCCACCCTGGACCTGGGCCAGTCTCTCAACTTGTCGAAGCCTCAGTTTCCCCATGTGTACAAAAGAGACACAAATCGTACCCATCTTAGGAAGTGGTGGAGTTAAAACCTGGCATTGGAGATGCTGACACAGCGCTCAGGGCAGGCAAGCCCTTGTACTATATTTGCCCACGCTCCTGAGCCCTGCTGTGCTGGCTCGGTGGGCACAGGGGCATAAGGGGGAGCAGAAATTGGCCTCTGGGGGTTCCTGGTCCAGCGGGAGGGGCTATGTGCACTGAGAGTCCCAGTGACAGGTGTTGCCAGGAACTTGGACAGAGGCAGGAATGCCCCCACCGCAGTGGGGGTTATGGCGGTTACTGTCCCACAGGCCCCTCCTTCTAACAGAGCGCCTGGTGGCCCCCCAGCCACCACATTTTCTCGTGTTTGTCTTACCCTATTCTGCTGTCCGGGCTCTTGCCCATGTCTCCATCTCTACCCCCTGCCTCCTCCTCTCCCCTTCTCTCTCTCTCTCTCTCTCTGTCTCTCTCTGTGTGTGTCTCTGTCTGTCTATCTCTCTGTGTGTGTCTGTGTGTGTGTGTCTGTGTGTCTCTGTCTCTCTCTCTCTGTCTGTGTCTCTGTCTCCCTGTGTCTCTGTCTGTGTCTCTGTCTCTATCTCTCTGTGTGTGTCTCTGTCTGCCTCTCTGTGTGTGTCTCTGTCTGTCTCTGTGGCATCTTTCTCCACCTCTTCTGCCTCTCCCTTCGGCCCTCTTGAACGCCTGCATCTCCAATTCCAGTGGATCCCCCTCCACCGGGCTTTCTGACTGTTTCCTTCCACCACAGTCATTGCCATCCCTGACCCGTCTCCCCCACGCTCTGACGCTGGGCTCCGGAGGGACAGGACTGTGGCTGACCCATCTCCAGACCCTCTGGTCCACCTCAAGACCTGGCCCGGTGGGGGGAGTCTCACGGAGAGCTTGCTGCTGGGGCAAGTGTGGAGAGCAGTGGGGTGAGAGGCCAAGACCCCCCCCAAAAAAAAACAACCACCTTTCGGTTACAATTCTAGTGGATGGGGGTGGGGTGAGCTGGCCCGTGGAGTGACGCTCCCCTTTCCTCGCTCCCGTCTCGTTCTGCTGAAACTAGAAGCCGAGCCAGCACAGGGGGTCCCCTCAGGGGGCGCCTGCACGTGAGCTGTGGCACTTGCTCCTCACCCGTGGATTACCACTGAAATGACACTGTGCCGTGGTCGCAGGGCGGGCAAGTTACGGAGAGCTCTGGCCCAGGACATCCCGTCCACACGTCCTTAAACCCCCGTGTGTTCACGTTGAAAGTGAGAGAGGGTGCAGAGATGGGGAGCAAGATGCCCCATTTTCTTGACCCACCGAACAGATCTTGACCCTGAGCAAAATCTTTCTCCAGAGAGTATTAATTTCCAGAAAAATTCATTTGGAAAAAGACGCTGAAAGTTCGGCCACCTGGTCGGCCCTCTTGAAGAGAGACTTGCAGTCCCTGGAGTGCGTAGGGTTTGTGGGGGAGTGATAAGGAGGAAGCCGAGGGGTGCAGGCCGGCGGGACAGGAGAGAATGGCTCTGAACCAACTGCTTGTTGCCCAATGTTTCCCCGTTTGCAAAAGAGACTCAGCAATCAGAGAGCTTCTCTCTGCTTTCCTTCCTGCCCCTTCCCCATGTCTTCCTCTTCCCCCTCTGAGCCCTGCCCCGCGGTCCTGGCCTCCCCGCGTCTGGCTCTCAGTGGCTCTTGGTGTCTACCTGTGTGTCCTGTCTGATCCCCCTTCTCCCTCACTCACGATGGCAGATCCGGTGCCCAAAGAGCTCAGCCTCCTTTCCTGGTGCTCCTTGTGCCCACTCATTTCCCCCGGGGTCACGAGATGGCCCCAGGCTCCGGCCTCCGCTCCCCGCGTGCTCCCTGCAGCTGTCCCCGAGGGAATCCTGCAGAACCACAGAGCTAACTGTGGGCCCACGGCGTCCTGCCCTGCCCCTGGCCTCTTCTCCCTCCATGCTGTCCTTCAGGAGCCTCCTCCTCCTCCTCCCCACTTGGAATACACTACCGCTCTGTGCGGAAAACCAAGGCTTTCCTGGGAAGTCGGGTCGCACAGCAGCCCGGAGACACTCGCGTCCGGTGTCTGCTTTACCTTGTTGTAGACTGTGCTCTTTCAGGGGAATTGCTACTCGATTAAAATATTGCCTGGGGTGGGGCAGGAGGGAGGGGAGAGGAGGGGAGGGGAGGGGAGTGGAGAGGAGAGGAGAGGAGAGGAGAGGAGAAAAGAAAAGAAAAGAAAAGGGAGCTTGAGTTCCTCCCAAGACTCTGAAACCAGGACTTTGAATAAGCAACCAGGGAGGCCAAGCCGATGCAGTCCACGTATTCAAGAAATGCAGGTGTGAGTGTGTGTGTGTGAGTGTGTGTGTGTGTGTGTGTGTGAGAGAGAGAGAGAGGGAAAGGGAGGGAGGAGACCCCATCGTTTTGGGGGAAGACTTCCTTTCTCCTTCTCTCCCCTCGCACACCTCTCTCCTCTCCTTCCCACCCCACCCCCCACTGCCCTGCACGGGGCTACCCTTGAACCTGGCTACAGACAACGGACCGTTATGGATCACCTAACTCAAGCTGGCCAAGTAATCTTTTTCCTTTTTTTCTTAATTTTTTTTTGAGCAACTCATACAGAAAAGTGTAAAAACGTAAATGCACATGTCAACAAATTACATCCCAGAGAGAACACTCACAGGACCACTTCCCGGGTCAAAAGAGAGAGCCGTGCGCAGCAGCCCCCTGGGGTCTCGGCTCGGACCTGCCCCCGCCCCCGCCCCGGGGCTGCGGTAACTGCGCCCCCGGTTTCGCCTGCATTTCACTGTACGTACACAACGTCATGCAGTGTGCACCCTTGGCATCTCACTGCTTGCATCCAACCTGCGTGTGTGAGATGCTTTCTCCATTTTCTGCTTTTCCTCCGTTCTGGCTGGGAGTAGAAATACAATCCCCTGTGGGCGCCATGCTTGGTCCGCCCGGCCCCTCGCTCAGCCAGCAGTCCCAGCAGCCGCAGCGGCTCCCCGGGCGCCCCCCGGCCTGCTGCCCCCGGCTTGGGCCCTTCCTCCGCCCGACACCAAGGGAGGCCTCCCCAGAGCCCGCCTGGACACCTCCCCGGGAGCTGAAGCTCACTATGCCGGAGACCCAGCACAGGCGACGGGCTGGGCCGATGGGCAGGCAATGGCAGCCCCCACGGGGAGCGCCGGGGCCCAGGGGCTGAGTCCGGGCCCAGCCGGTCCCTAACCATCGTTCCCTGGTCGCGGGGGAAGGGGCCGCGGGACCAGAAAGCGGCGGCAGGAGGCAGCGTGGACGCCAGAGCGCCCAGGGGAGGCTGGAGGAGGGACGAGGACTCAGAATGAGGAAGCGGGGCCGAGGCTGAGGACCTGGGAGGCGAAGCAGAACCGATTTGGAAATGAAGGAAAGAGTCAGGGACATGAGCAATTTCCAGGATATTTGGAAACATTCTGGCTTGAGGTTGCTCTGGTGAAATAATGTGACCAAAAACAATCAGACAGCCTCAGAGCTGAATGTTTCCTTTGATGCCATTTTGCAGATGGAGTCTCTGGGGTCAGAGGGGGCCTGTGGGCCTGCCCAGGCCTGCCCTGGTCTGGCTAGGTGGAATCGGGGTTCTGACTTCTTGTCCTGGGGTGGGGGCAGGTGGGAGGAGTGGGGTTCACTTCAGCTGAAAACATCCTCATGGAGCATTTACTCTGGGTCAGGCCCTTGTCAAGTGCTGGAGTCACCAACATAAATCAGACTTGGTCCCTCCCCCAAGGACAATGGACAAAGAGACAGGTAGTTACCCCCACAGGGGACAGGAGCCTGTGCAGGAAAGGCTGGAAGATCCTACGCGTGCCCAGGGCCATTCATATGGAGGAGGGGGAGGTCAGCCCTAACCCTGGCACCTCCCAGCAACCTCTACAAGGTGGGCTTGGCTGGAACCCCATGAATAAGGGGGAGATTACAGGGACCAGGAACTATGGGGCTTGTGGGGCACTGGAAGAACTTCTGCCTTTTCTTTGGGGAAGGTAGGAGCCATTGGAGGGGGCTGAGAATAGACTGAAAGAGAGGGACAAGGGAGGAGCAGAGAGACACTTGCAGAGGACCAGCAGTCACCCGGGAGCGCGGTGAGACAGCTGATGGTGGCGTGCAGGCACGAGGACGTGACCGAGGGTTGGGTTCCAGACATGTTTTAAAGACGGACTCCATGGGATTTGCTTGCTTTGCCAAGGGGATGCAAGTGTGAGAAGTGGGGGTGACCCCGAGGTGCTTGGCCCGAGCAGCCGGGAGGGTGGACTTCTATTCTCTGCGATGGGGAACTCCTGGATAAAACAGACTGGGAAGGGGTAGGCCGGAAGTTCTATTCTGGGGTCCCGGTGGGTCACAGGAGACGAAGCTGCCACTCAGGGAGAGTGGCACTGGTACTGCAGGAGTCCAAGGGGCCGATCTGGAACTTATTTAAAATTAGTTTTTGGACCATCGGTCCATTTTCTCCCCAGGACAATGCTGATGCCTAGTTACAGAAAACACTGTGTCCAACTCCAGGGGCTCATGAAACGCTCCCTATCGTGTCCATGCAGTGTTCTTCCATTTGGGGGAGTCTGCAACCCCACAGCTTTCCCAACCGCCCCTTCAAGCCCCACTCTGACCTTTCCGCCCCGCCCCCACTCCCCACCCGGGCCTCCAGCAGTAGCGACCCCCATGCAAGCCCCCAGCTCATCTGCACCGTCCTGGGTGTGTTGGTTTCTTCCTTGCCCGTGAACTCCGAAGGAGGCTGAGGCATTTCTCGGTCCGGTCCCCCTCCAGGGCAGAGCCCGCCTCTGTGAGTTTCCCAACTCACACTTACTTACGGTTGATTGCTAGCCACGCCACGGCCTCCAAGAGAGAAAGAGCAGGAAATGTCCACCCTCACTGCAGGGGGAACAATGGGCACATTCACAAGCCTCCAAAGGGCCTGTGTGCAGTTTCAGACAATGTTTATTCCTTAAATATTTTACGGATCACTCTGTTGCCCACAGCTGTCACTACGCTGAAGAATGTATCGAGATTGGATTTGAGCAGTGATGGGTAAGATGTGAGCTGAAACCTCTGCGAGAAACCTCGAGAAGCGCACAGAGCTTTGTCCAACGGGGCTTCTGCTCCCGGGACAGCCTACCAGAGGGGCTGTGGGGCTGATACATAAAGGATGGGACACCCTCATCTGCCAGTGGAAATGCCCCCAGCTCTCTGCCTGCTGCCACTCCCTCTGTGCGTGTGCCCAGCCGTACCCCTTGCCCCACGGCGCCCACAGGCTGTCCCTGCCCCACGCCTCCTCCCCCACCTCGAACTCCCCGGCCCATCAGAGTGCTGCCCCCCCCCCCAGGAAGCCACCCCCTGCCTCCCTGTGGCTCACTGCCCCGCCCGCCCCGCCCTGCGGCAGGCGGCCCCACGGAAGGAGCGCTTGCTTATGGAATCTTTGGGCTGTAATGACCACCCAGCCTGTGTCAGTCGGAGCCTCGGGCTCGAGGAAGCTGCTGGTCCTGCGATAGGAGTACGGAGTACAACCGAGCTTTGTTTAATAACCCCCGACAGGTGCGTAAATTGGTACGACCCCTTGGGGAAACCGTTTGACAGTATCAGCTAAAGCGGACATGCCTAGACCCAGTGCTGGGCCGAGCAGGGCGTCACCACTGGCTCTGGGAGTACAGGTCCAACCTGAGTGTTGGCTGATATTTTTGTTCATGTCAAAGCGTAAAATGGAAGCGAAATGGCTGGACATACGTGGGCCATTCACGCATTTGTGATGACACGAGCAACTTCTTTCCCCATTCAGATAATAGTTTTCTTTTTTTTTTAATCTTTACTTTTCGATTACACTTGACATTCAGTGCCGCGTTAGTTTCAGGTGTACAGCGTCGAACAGTAGCTTTTCCCTGCCGTAGCAGCCGTTCCTCAAGTCCTTGTGCTCTTGTCAACGTTACGTATAGAGATGACACAGTGGTGAGTTTAATCCGCGTTATTAACCATTTCTCTATGAAATCCACATAGCTAACTCCAGGCAATCAGCAAAGCAGTAACCCTACTCCGCCCTGGTCTGTAGCATTGGCCGTGGTGTAGAAACCCCCCACGTGACCAGCACGGGTGGACGTCACGGCACTCGGATTTAGGAAGAGATGAGGGCCGGCACGTCGTGTGGTAGTCCCACCGCCCACCCCAGTGGCAGGAATCACCTCGAGAGCCTCAGGCGTCAGGGAACAGAGGTCGGAGTGGGGCCAAAGTTGGCAGATTCTTGGCAACGTACAGCTGTTCTGGTGAGGCCGGCTGAGCCAGCTCCCACACAGCTCGTCCCCCTCCCCGAGGCACCCGCCCAGCATAGGTGCGTGTGCGCAGCACGAACAGCTGCGGGACGGTCCCGGGGGCACGAGCACCCGCCTGGCGGTACAGGGTAGAGAAATCCTCACACGAAGCAACGAGAATGAACCAGCCAATGCTGCCTGCTGCCGCGTGGCCGAATCTCAAAGTGCAACCCTGAGCCAAAGAGCGGGGACACAATGGAGCACCCGCAACCTGGCTGCCTTCACATAGGGCTCAAGAACAGGTGAAACGCACCTGTGATGTCACAAAGCAGGAGAGCGGTTACTTTGGGGAGGAGGGGAGGGGAGGGACAGGGCAGACGCACATCTGAACCCACTTTCTGCAAGTTATACCCCGGGGAAAAGCTCATTAGTAAGAGGCACCGGGTGAAGGCGCCCGTGACGGCGGCCTGTGCGTAGCCTCCCCGGCACCCTCAAGGCCCTCCTTGCTTGGGTCGTGTCGGAATGCTCCTCCCGGGGACCCCCGGAACCCTTGTCAAGGGCGGCACAGGGAAGGGAGGAGGGGAGCGGGAGGGGTTTTGTAACTGGACAACAGCTACGGCTGCCCAAGTCGCAGGGGGTGGGTGTCTGAGCGGGCCGGGGGCTCTGGGCCGGGCAGGGAGGAAGGAGGGACAGAAGCAGCAGCGACGGTGCTGGGCAGACAGTGCCCGCCCGAGCTCGGTGCCAGGCGCTGCTCTGGACGCTGTGTGTGCGCGACGCGTGGGCTCCGCCGCCGCCCGGTGACGGTGACGCAGGCCCTGCCATCGCCCCGCCCGGCTCACAGATGAGGAGGCGGAGCCGGAGGGCCCCGCAGGCTGCCCCGGGCCCCCCCCAAGCCCCCGGGGCCGCGCTCTCCTTCCCACACCCACCGCTGCTCCCCTAGGAAAGGCGGGGAGTCGTGGCGTCCCTGCTGGGAAGGCAGTGCCCAGAAGGGCCCGGAATATTCCGCCCCAGAATGTCCTGCCCGCGCCCCCTCCTCCCACACTGGCACCCAGCCCTATGGCCTGGGGGCCCCAGCACATTGCTGCTGATCAGCATTAGCTGTGGTTGATGGAGCAGGGACACAAAGGGGCCCGCCAGAGGAAGGACGAGCTTCCAGCGGGTGCTGACACCTGAAGCCGGGCTGTCTCCTGGCACACAGAACCCGCCACCTGGGGCAGAGGGGACCTTGGGGGCTGAGCTACGACTGGACAGTTCACCACGCCCTGTGGGCCCGAGGCCATGCTTCCTCCCTGGCCTGCCTCCTGCTCCCCCAAGGCCCTGCCAGCTCCTTTTCTCCTGTTCATTAAATCCTGGATCAGGTTCAGACCTCTCAGTGCAGGGTCCAGCTGGAGTCTCGGGGATCAGGGAAGCTGGGGGTTCAGGAAGCACAGGGTGCAGCCTGGCTGAGCCAGAGGCAGGTGGCCTGGAAGGCGGTGACAAGACCTGCTGGCTGGGCTCCAGACTTTGTTCTCCTGGGTGCTGGCCGCTCTCAGCCCAGGCCAGCTGTGAGGGCGACGGGACACTGCCCGCTTGGTAGGGAAGCAGAGGTCCCTGCTGGGGAACAAGCTCAAGCAGGAACGGGGGTTCTGGGACAGGGGAGCAAACTGGAGAGAAAGAAGGTGTTCGGGGTGTAGATGTCCATCCACCGCTCCTGTGACAGCTGCTGGTGACAAGGGAGGACCATTGCTTGCTTAATGTCAGTCACAGGATGCTAAGGTCACAGGCCAAGGCTGGCAGAGGTTGGGGGTTCTGGTTGGGGGTTCCCAGGACCCAACACCACTGCTAGAGAGAATGTGGGGCCTCCTCAGAGGAAAGAGGTCGCAGGGGGCACCTGCTGCCTAGAAGGTCCTCCAGCCACACGCTCCCCTGTGCCCAGTGCCCCTCTTTACAGAACCCAATAGTGCAGAGTAGCCCCTTTGCTCCTCGTGGGTGTTGGGGAGTCCCACAAATTGTCACTACCATTTGCTAAGTGTCCAACCAAGGCCCAGTCAGGTCAGCTGTCCCCTGGGACCGTAGTCACTGATGGGGTTGGGGTGTGTGCTGTGGCCACTGGGTGAGGAGCCCCCCTTTATGAAAATGTGTGAGGTAGACTCACCCTCGGGGGAGCGGGGGAGGGATCCGAAGCAGTGGACTGAACTGCAGCTGGAGGACTGGATAGGAAGGCCCCGGAAGGCCACCCTCCGTGCGAAGGGCTCGGGGCGGAATTCAGAAGAGAAAGCGTCCTGAGAAACTTCCTGGGACTCTTTTAAGGCCTGTCACAGCCCTTAGGACAGGAGGGCAGGGAGGCAAGGTTGGCCTGTCCTCCAGCAGCGACAGGAGTGGGCAAAGGTGTTCGGGTCCTGTGACAAAGGAGGCAGGGCGCGTCTGTGCCAGGACTGCGGGCTGCACTGACAGACCCCGCTGTCCCCCTGTCCCCTCCCCACAGGCAGGAACAACGAAGGTTTCCCACCTCCTTACCCACCACAGCAGTGCCCTTGCGGGGTGGATGGGAGGAAGGCCCGAGGGAGAAGTGATGCTGAGTTTGGGGCTGGAGCTTGAGGGTGACAAGCCAGTGACGAGATCAATGGCCGCCTCCAGCTGCCAGCAGTGGGCTGCAGGAGTGGCATTTCTGATTCACCAGCCTGAACCTCTGTTTTCTCATCTCTAAAACGGGAGTAGTGGTCTCCCGAGGCTGTAGTTTTGCATCATTTATGCAAAAACCCACGGGGCGTCGCGTCTGACCCACCGAAACCGGCTCCAGTCTGCTTTCTGCTCTGCCTGCCCGCCGCCAACGCTACATACTGCAGGCTTGTTGTCATGGCTGGATACCCCATACCTGGGCCCAGACACAGCCCAAGGGACCCTGCCAATCGCTCACCCCACCAGCGTTGAGGCTGGGCTGGGGGAGGAGGCACCGGCGAACACGACAGCTCCTTCCTGGAACTGGCGTCCGAGGGCCAGTGAGGTAACAAACGTGCTAGGCCACGCAGAAACACGACCGGAACTATTAAAGACAAACGGAGGCCTCGTAGCATGTTGAAGCGTTTATTTGAGCAAAAATCGATTTGAATGGGGCAGTGCCAAGCCGGAAGTGGTTAGAAAGTGCTCCCCAGACAGGAACCAGGGTAAGAAAAAGCGTAGGAGGAAGAAGGAACCCCGGCCACAGGCTATACTTAAAGCCTGCTTGACCGTTTGTGACTGCTTGTCCTTAGCGGTTTGATTTCGTGACCTTGAGGCATCTGCAGGCTTAGGTTTGGGTTCACTTACGTAGGCCACAGCATTAGAGCCACATCAGTCTAGTGGCCTCCTTGTCTCATTAATTTAACCCAGCCGCCACCAGGGCGCCCCTCAGCCAGGCGCACAGCATTGACACAGCACCTCCTTCCACACTCACCACATCCTGGGCTCACGGCTGTCGGTGGGGCAGCAGAGTGGAACCCCATCTTCTCTGTGTTTGTGTCACTAACCCAGGGCGAGGACTCGCCCTGCCCTAGAATGATGTGGTTGAGCTACAAGGCTGAGGGGACTTGGCGATGTGTGTCTTTACTGACCTGGAAGCTACAATTCCCACAAGGCCCATCTGGGGGGTTAAGAAAGCTGTGGGGGGTGAAGGAAGTCCAGCTCAGCCCCAAGGTACCCTCTAGAGATACAGAGCCTGGACCCCTTACCATCCCCCACGTCCTAACTCCTGCATCCCGGCATGCACTGGGTCAGCCTCTGTTGACCACAGTGTCTTTATCATGGCCCGGAAGGAACTCAAAGACTATCCCCCTTATTTTACAGGGGAAACTAAGGTTCAGGCAGAAGAACTGATTGGCCCCCAAACACCCCCTTTTTTAAAATCAACTTTCAATTGTGGCATAGTTTTAGATTTCCAGTAGATGTACAAAGATAGTTCAGAGATTTCCCTTACACCCCTCGTCCAGCCTCCCCCACGGCTCCCACCCTACGTCACCGTGGGACACGTGTCAAAACGGAGGAGCTGACAGCAGTGCATTTCTTTTAACTGAACTCCAGACTCTGTTTGGACTCCACCAATTTGTCCATTGATTTTCTCTTTCTCTTCCATGAGCCCACGTTGCATTTCGTCATCAGGTTGCCCGTCTCCTCTGACTTCTGACAGTTTTTGAGTCTTTCTTTGTTTTGCCTGACCTTAGCAGTCTTGAGGGGCACTGGCCAGGTGCGCTGTTGGATGTCATCCAGGCTGGGTTGGTCTGACGGGTGTCCCATGATTAGACTACAGATGTGGGTTCTTGGTAAGAACCCCACAAAGGCAAAACACCCTTCAGGTCGCATCCTATCAAGAGTGGGTGACATTCACACAACATCACTTTTGGTGGTCACCTTCTCATCACTTGGTTAGGCAGCATCTCTAGGCTACTCCACCATGAAGTAATTAGTTTTCCCTTTCTCTCAAACTGTATGTCTTGGAAATGAGTCAAACCCACCCAGAAGGAAGCTGATGTGGACTAAAGAAAGTTATTTGGAATTACTTTGTGAAGAGTATTTGTCTTTCTCCTCTATTAAATCTGTTTATTTATTCAACCTTTTCATTATATCAGTATGAACTCATGTATGTTTATTTTGTACTGAGCGTTATAATCCAATACTATGTTATTTCCTTTATGGCTCAAATTGTTCCAACTTTGGCCATTGCAGGCTCCTTCAGGTTGGTTCCTGCGTCCTTGTGTCCCTTCGGCTTGTGTCCCTTCGGCTTGTGTCCCTTCGGCGTGGCCCCATCCTTCTGTTTTATTTAAGCACTCCCTGACTTCCTGACACTACAAGACGCTCCGGGCTCATTTGTGTTTTCCCTGCACCAGGCCTCCACACAGCCTCTTCACCAGGGAAACCTCACGCCTTTCATTGGAGAATGGTAGTTAGAAACCAAGATCTGAGCCCTGGGTGTTTGTGAGCTGCTACTAGGCCCCCTCAGCAGACAGAGCTAGGGAATGAACGTACAGGTGATATGCGTAAGGCACGTACACGGATGTATTTCCGTTGTTCCTGTCTCTATCCATCTGTGTATATGCCGATGTCTCCAATCCAGTACAATCCAGAACCAAGGGATTGGTCTAGCCTCCCTTCCCTGTGCCTCTGTAGCTTCCCTGTCTTATGGTATGAACACCCTGGCTTGCCTTCCGTCATCCATTTTCTTATGTGTTCAACCCCAGCACACCTGCAAAGCAATTCCAAAATCAGTCACCTGTACCCTCTGGGAAACCAACTTATCAATTAGGGTTATGATATTTCATCTTTAGCCTTACAATTTCCAGGCAAACACTGTTTCCCAGCGTTATTAAGACTGGCCCCACTTTTCCCAGCCCCCGCATGGTAGTTAGGTCATTGCAATTTGTATCCAGTTTGTGGCCTCCAGCGTATGGCCTCCCAGCTCTGAGAAGCACCCTTCCACCCCTGCCCTGAGCTGGAATTCGAGTTCTTTCTCCTTTAGAGGGAGCCCGAGGGCAAACGTCCCCAGTAGAGGGCGCTGGAGGAACATTGAAAGAGGAAGGGGCCCTCCTGGCCATTTCCAGTGCGGGCCGCGGAATGGCGGGGTGGGTGTGAGGACCGGCGGTCTGGGCTGCAATTTTGCAGTCTGGGTCTGGTGATAACTCTGCAGCCCTCTCAGTGCAGAAGCCAGAGCCCTGTGCAGCCTGTGTGCTCCGGCAGGCCTGCTGGGTGCTGGCTCTCAGAGTCCCTCCCCAGGACTCTGTGTGGCCTGCTCACAGTGGCCTGTGGCTCCCAGAGTTAATACTCCCCTGCCGCCCTTTGTGCCAGCCTCTGCACGGCTCAGCTCAGAAGGCCTGTCGCCCACTGGCACCCAGTGAAGTCTCTGCCATCCGCTGGGTGATCATACCTTCTCCAAAGAAACCTGAACCCCACCTCCCCTTCCAAGTTTGTCTTTCCTTAAGCACTCTCCCTCCGCCCTGCAGTCCTGGAGTTTCCTTATATACAAAAGTTAGTTACTCTTGTGTCATAGTTAATAGTTCTTTTATTGGCTCCTCCACTGCCCTCGGAGCACTCCTGCTGGGCAAGGTTAGTCTCATCCCCAGAGGAATGTGTCCTCATTTAATAAAAACAGCCCAATTATGGCACTTTGGGACCAAGGACAATAGGATGACAAATTCGGACTCAGGTGGTGATCTGTGCCCCTGGTCGTGGCAGCTGGTTAGCCACCCACTCCCAAATCCCAGCCTTGAGTGTTCACATGGAGCTTGACCCTGGGGGCACTGACTAGGGATCCCTCCTGGTGGCTATCCCCAGCTCTCCTATGTGGCAGTGAGAGTCTGTCTGATGTCACTGGGCCAGGGAGCTTCTCTATGGCAGACTGGCCTCAGGACAGGCTAGCCACAGCCTCAGCCATAAGGGACCCCATAAGGAAACCAGGGAACTCAGCATTACAAATAAGCTTTCTGTCACTTGAGTCCAGTGTGTTCTCCACCCCCTGTCCTAGTGACAGTACCCTTGGCTCAGAGATGCTCATGTAGCAGGTGGAAAGGCGGCAGCATACTCGCTTCCAAGCCCGAGAGTGAAATGTTGTCGAGGGCCACAGGGAGGGCAGCTGTGCTTCTAGGTATGGGAGGGCTCATTTCTGGGCCTTTCTATTCCAATTAGACAACTTGTGTACACTGCTTTGATTACTATAGTATTTGTTTTAATGTGTTGATATGTAGTAGGGAGAATTCCTGCCCCAACTTCTTTAAAATTATCTTAATTATGTTGGTGTTTTTGTCATACAAATTTTAGAACCAAACTTGTCAAGTTCCATGAAAAGTCCTGCAATTTGATTGCAATTGCATCGACCTTTTAGATTAATTTGAGGAAAATTGACGTTTTTTATATTGAATCATCTGGCCCACGCATATGGTATAGTTATTTGGGGATAGATTTGCATCTTTTAAAAATCTTTTTTATAAAATTATATAATTTTCCCATAAAACCCTTTAACATCTTTCATTAGCTTTATTCTCAGGTCCCTTAATTTTTTGTAATTTTTATGGCTGTGGTGTCACTTGAAAATTTTTTCGCTTTCTAATTGTTTGTTGGTGGTGTACAGAAATGCACCTAATTTTGGTCTGTGCATCTTATATCCAGAAAACTTGGTGAACTCTTACTAATTCTCATTGTTTATCTCTAGATTCTTGGGGTATTTTTTTCCCACGTGAACAACCATAGTTTCCGTGAATAATGTGAGTTTTTATTTCTCTCTTTCTGGTCCCCGTAATCATTTCTTTTAATAACTTATTGGGCTGCCCAGGACCCCCATTACAATGTCAAATAGACATGGACGTGCTAAGTGATGGCGAGTACCCTTATCTCGTTTCCGATTTTTAAAGGTAAGTTTTATGGTTTCACTGCTGGGATAATTTTGTTGCAGATTTTTATTGAATACTTTATCAGGCAACATGATTCCACTCCTACTTTGCTAAGATTTTGTGTGTGTGCATCGTACATGGATTTTGGATTTTCCTGAATATTGCTTCTTATTTGGGTTTTTTTCCTTCTGTTTTGAAGATTACGTGTTAATATGGTGCATTACATTAATATGTTTTCTGTTAAAACGTAAGAAGCATTCTAGCATGAACTTAACTTGATCCAAAGATTACTAGATTAACTTTGCTGGGTTTTTTGTTGTGATGGTGGAGGTCGGTGGGTTATAATTTAAGTTCTTAGGTGACATTGGCCTATAATTTATTCTTGGTTGTTTTTGAGTCAAGGTTATACTGTATCAATGAAATGAGTTAATAATCTAACTGCCTTTTCCAAGATATGTGAAAAAATTGTGGAAAATTGGAAAGATCTTTTTCTTGTATGCCTTCTAGAATTCACCTAGAACATAGATCCCATAACCTAGACCCAGTTTTCTGTAATTTTCTTTAATAATTATAGGGATATTCCGATGTTAAGGCAATTTTAATATTCTCTAATTTTAGGAAGCTATCCATTTCCTCTAGGTTTTATTTTATTTATTTTAGGTAATAGGTATTTATTTTATTTAAATGTATTGTTATAAAGTTCTCCAAAGTGGAAAGCAAGACACATGTCACTCATGTAACTGAAAAAGAACCAACATGGAAAACACATCTTTAAAATTTCAACAAACCAGTAAAGAAAAGCTAAGCAACTCAGCTTTTTAAATGACGGAATGACTTGCCCGAGTACTTCACAAATAAGAATATCCAGTGGACATTCAACATTATGAAATGGTGGTCAACTTCAACCGTCATGAGGGAAACGTAAATTTAAATCACAGTGAGCTATCTCTACACGCCCTCTCAAAAGGCTAAGTGTGAAAAGAGTAACAACATCAAGTGCTGGGGAGGCCTAGAGGAGTTGAAATCCCTTGTACACTGCTGGAGGTATTTCACTTTTTAGAACTGGTATATCTAACCTGTGCGCATGCTGTGACCGAGCACTTCCACTCTGAGCCTGTTGCTGACAAAAGGTATGTCAAGGTGCCCAAGGACATGTCTAAGTGTCCACATAGCCTCATTATTTGTAATAAGCGAAAACTGGAACCAGCCCGCACGGGCCACAACAGTAGTATGAATAAATACACTGCAGTTTCCATTCAGGGGCATTTTCTGAATTGGGAATGACTAACTTACTGAGGCATGGAACATCATGGAACATCTCGCACACAGACTGCGGAGTAAAACGAGTGTTAAAGGGTATACGGAGGTGCATTACAATTTGTTTCCAAGGGTTTATCTGAGCCTACATCCATTTAGCCAGGCAGCACCAAAGCAGAAGCGGCGAGGGGAGAGGTTTTCACAGAGAAGACGCTGAAGCTCAGCTAGGAAATGATTTTAACGGGCCATAGCGTCAGCGGCTGCCTTATTAGGGAAAGCCCAGTTGGCCGTCTGTGACTGGCTGTCCTTAAGTTTCATTTTCTCAGATGCCAGAGTGTGGACTCGGCTTAGCGTTCTGTTTACTTAGGTAGGCTTCCAAGCCCTGAGAGATGGAATGAAAATGTAGTTTAGCATTGCATACACAGTGGTCATTATTACACCAGAGTTAGAAGAGCGGTTACATCTAGAGAAGAGGAGAGAGTTTTGATGAGAAGGGACACTTGGGAGGCTTCTAGAATAATGGCAGGATTCTACTTTTTTAACTTGGTGGTATTTCTGCAAGTATCTGCTTTATAATTATTGATTATGCCATCAGTTCCCAAGCAGTGATACCCCCAAGGTACGTGCTGGGCCATTCAGGGGTCCACGAAACATAATCAGTAATGGCAAAAACAAACAAACAAACAAACAAACAAAAACAACCAAAAAAAACAAGTAAAAAAAAGTAAAACCTTAGGAATGGAACAATCGATGTTATTTCTAAATCACCGTTAATAGAGACATTTCAAAATTATATCACATTATCGAATCATGATGGGTGAGGGCGTGGCTATGAACCCTTCCCCCAAACAGCTCTTTTACCAATCATTACGAACAGTTTCAGAACAACCTATTTGTGACATTTCTAGAACTTCCCCAAACACGTAAATACATCTGTAGCCAGACTGTTTGATAAGTTTAGTTATTGACTGAGTAAAAGTAAGTGCATAATCTGTAATCATGATTCCTTTCAAGTAGTTTTTTCATTTCATGTTTAAATACTTGATCATCATTAGCAATATTTAACTGTTATGAATATTGTAAAATTAAATCTGTGGTTTGTACTTTTACTGTAGTAATTTTTCTTTCCTAACTTACTACTTCATTTCCACTATTTTACATTAAGATAGGACTGAACAAAACTGTCAGTATTTAAAAACAGCTGTTTTAAGAACAATTTATAGAAATGGCTTTAAAAGGAGTACACAAGTGGAAAAAAGTTGGGAACCACAGCATTATGCTGAGTATATACGAAGGTCTGACAATTAAGTTCGCAAACTTGCCATTGTGCACTGACGTTGGCAGCACTGTACAAACAACTCGGTGAGGTGTCATCACCTTGGTGTATCTGTGTCTCACCGCTGTGTTCGTGTAGACGTGTGGCGGTGTCTTGCTGAGTGGCGTTCATTATTGTTGTTGCATGTTTTTGTGTGCTGTTACGAGAATGTTGGAGCTTGAATTAGAGCAATGAACAAACATTAAATTTTTTTGTTAAACATGGCAAGTGTGGAAGTAAAATCAGGGACATATTAGTCCAAGTTTATGGGGATAATCCCATGAAGAAAACAGCAGCATACACATGGACTAAACGTTTTTCTGAGAGGAGAGAAAGCGTCACTCACGAAGAGAGGTCAGGGCGGCCAATAAAGAGCAGATCTATTGAAAATATTGCAAAAAATGAGTCGAATTGTGCGTCAAAATCACTGGCTGACTGTGAGAAGCACAGCAGACCAAGTAAACATCCACAGAGAAACAAGAAAATCTCAACTGAAAGTCTTGGCATGAGAAAGGTGTGTGCAAAAATGGTCCTGAAGGAGCTCACCGATAAACAAAAGCAAAGGAGAATCAAAGTTCAGGACCTTTTAGAGAGGCAAGACGATGTTTTGGGCTGTGTTATCACTGGTGATGACACATGAATTACCAATATGACCCTGAGACAAAGCATCAAAGTGCACAATGGAAGTCAGCCACTTCTCCACACCAAAAAAAGAGTCAGTCTAAATCAAGAGTCAAAACGATGTTGCTAACCATTTTTGATATCAGAGGGATTGTTCAAGAAGAAGTGTACCAACTGGACAAACAGTCAACCAAGTTTACCATTTGGAAGTGCTGAAAAGGCTGCATGAAAAGGACAAAAACAACCTGAATACTTTGCCAACGATTCATGGCTCTTGCACCACGACAGTGCACCAGCTCACACAGCACTGTCGGTGAAAGTTTGTAGCCAGTACGCACATAACTGTATTGGGACACCCTCCCTACTCACCTGATCTGGCCCCCAATGACATTTTTCTTTACCTGCAGATAAAGGAAATATTGAAAGGAAGATGTTTTGATGACATTCAGGACATCAAGGATTATACGACGACAGATCTGATGGCCATTCCAGAAAGAGTTCCAAAATTGCTTTGAAGGGTGGACTGAGTGCTGGTGTCGGTGCATGCCTTCCCAAGGGGTGGACTTCGAAGGTGACCGTAGTGATATGCAGCGGTGAGGTATGCAGCACTTTTTCTAGGATGAGTCGCGAACCTAATTGTCAGACCTCTTATATGTTTTATACACTCTTCTGTCTGTGTGTTGCATAAAACATTTTTTAAAAAGAAAGTCAAGATCTTAGAAGCCAGGATAGACAGACATGAAAGGGATAAAAATGTGTATCTTTAAAACGAGACAACAGGCCCAGAATGGAGTTCTCCATAGCACCAAACTGAGACAACTAATTACAGCATCGGCTCTCCCAGAAATGGAATCGATCCCAGTCCCCCAGGAAGCGCCTGATCAGCACTTGCCCGGTCATCTGCCCGACAGACCCCTGCCATCCCTGAAAGAAAAGTCACCTGGCAACAGCCAACCTGTGCTGCCCCTAACATAACAGCCTTGCTCCTGCTTCCTTCCGTCTGTAAGGCTTCCATTTGTACAGCTCCTGGCAGCTCCTCTCTGCTGGACTGGACGCTGCCCGATTCATCAATTGTTGAAGAAAGCCAAGAGATCTTTAAAACTTTCTCAGTTGAATTCCGTTTTTTTAACAGTACCCACAGCTATTTTTTTAAAAATATGGTCTAAATAAAGGGGCTACATTAGCTATATTTAGGACCGTAAGAGTGACTGCAGATTCAAAAGCTATTTTTATTTTTTATTTTTTGGGAACTTCCCTCCATGTGGCTTCAAGCTACCAGGACACAGCCCCCGCAACACCCCTGATCTCCTCAGCTCTTCCGCTGAAGAACTTGGCCTTCATGATGACAAGCTGCTCTGGGAGCTTTCCCGGCCCAGAACTTGCCCCACATCCGCCATCGCCGCTGCCCCTGTCTTGTTTTTGACAGCACTTGCCCGTGTCTGCTTGCTGACCAAGGTCCACGGTTCACCGAGGTTGACAGGAGGACAACAGCTCTTGTCCCCCGACTGAGAGGTAGTGCCTCGCACCGAGGCTGACCAGACGTACCGTTTTAAATGAGATGGAAAGCAGCGGTACCTTGGGGAGGGGTGGACGCCTCTGGCTCCGGGGCTTGTCTCCCCGCTGTGCGGTTGCTGACCAGGATCTCCTGGTGTCCCTTCCCAGCCGTGTCCTCGCGTGGTCACCACCATAACCACCCTTAGAATCAGTCGAGGGAACTTTATAGAAGTGCTGATGCACCGGGACCAATCCAATGAGACCTTCTGGGGCTCGGACTGGTAGTGTCCCTGTGACCCCTGAGGACGGCTGCGCAGACAGATGTGACCTCCGGCTCGCTGCGGCCCTGCCGGGCTGTGTGCATTTCCCTAGGCCATGGCGTCCCCTGTCCCCGTCCCAGAAAGCCAGAATTCTCTGGAGAATCAGGTGCATGATGTTACTCATGACAGCTAGAGGGAAGACAGTTTCCTGTGTTCATTTAAATGTGACAAACTTTCTTACATTCTTAAACACTTGCGTTCAAATAGTTCTGTCATTTAGGAGCGCAGGTTTGCAGTCAGAGTACTCGGACCAGAGCAAGGGGCCAAAGGTGCCCTTTGCACGGCGCAGGAGGGCCGGGCTGCCTGGGCTTCTTGCACGATCTCCTCGCACAGTGACTTACTCCGACCTGTGGTTTTGATGAAATGGAGCGGGCTGTTTCCCACATTTCACACCAGACCAGAACGCAAGACGAACCTTCGCTTCCAATTCTCCGGTCACCACTTTCTCTCGGCCGGCTGGGGCGTCGGTGCAGGAGGGCATTTCGGTCCGCTCAGCAGTTAGGGGGTCGGGGCAGGGGGCAGTGTGAGGGGCACTGCGGGCATGTGGGCTGTGGGCCCGAGAACTTGCAGGTGAGCAGCCGCCGCGTGAGGGAGGGGACATGGGTGGTCTGGGCAGGGTGGACACTAGGACAGGCACAGGGCTGGGAGGGCAGGGGTATTCAGAGGATGGTAGGGAGTGAGAGCCATGCTCTAGGGTGTGGGGGTGGCTCTGGGCTTGGGGTGGGTGAGTCGGCAGGGCTAAGGCTGGGAGAAAGAAAGGGGTGGCTTGTGAGGGGCCCCAAAGCCATGCTGAGCCTTGGGGGTGGGAGAGGTTAGGGCAGCACTGGGGTGGGGGCACCAGGAGGCCAGGACAGGAGCTAAGACGGGGCTCTCAGGCTGGAGGCCTTGCTGAGCGTGGGGCTGTCCTTGGGAAGGGCACCAGTGACACTGGTCAGCGTCTGGCTGTCCACGGCTGGGGCCATGTGATGCAGACACCCAGGGTCTCGTCCTCCCTCCCTGGGCTATTTCCTGCTGCTCCTCTGTCCTTGTGCCTTCTGGATCTTCTTGTTGAGGAAGTGGGAGGTGGGGAAGCAGCTTGGGGTGTAGCCACTGGCCTCTCAGCTGTGCAGGGACCTTGTGACCTCGTCTCCTAGGCACAGGGACTACGCCAGCTTCCACCCCCTTGGACGGCTCCGTGTCCGCATCCTGCAGAGACTGGGCGTGACGGGGGAGTCAAAAGCAGAGCGTGGGGCACAGGACCCACAACGGCCCCGCGTCCTTCTTGGCGGCCCCTCCCGGATCGTGAGCACAGCAGGCCAAAGGGTAAGGATCTTCAAATGTCAGAACTAGAAAAAGCAGCCGAGGCCCCTCTGCACCGTTTACAGGGGCTCCGGAGGTAAAAATGTGTATTTCCGGCTAAGGGCAGGGACTGGCAGAGCCCGACGGAGGTCCCCTCCTCCTCTGATTGTGGGGCCAGACTCTGACTGACCTTTGTCCTTGGGGCAAAGCCCCGATCCACAGGCTCAGGCCAGGTACAAAGGGGAACAGGTGTGAGCCCGGGCTCTCTCAAGCGGGAAACCTCATGCTCCACTAGAGATCGGTGGGAGCCCGGGGTCCCCGCTGCGTCGAGCTGACCCAGGAGCGACGATGCGTCAGGACATAGAGGTGTGGCCGCGAGTGTTTCAGGAATTAATTCAGGAGGTGAAACCACAGCACCAATGGACCCTGACCCTGGACCAAAGCCTCGTGCCCGGCAGTCTGCAGCCAGGGTGGATGCAATACCAGCAGTGTGTCTTTGCGAGGTGAGCACGGAATGTGACAGCACACATTCCAGAAAATTCTTCCGTATTTCTTACTTTGTGTTCCGTTCCGTCCATCCGCCACCCGAGAACATTTAGCCTCATTAAAGATGGTTTTCCTTATGTCAATGAGCTGAAACCAGAGCAGGCCTGGGCACCGGTGTGTGCTGACGCTTAGATCCAGAGACATCGGGCTGCAGGGGGGCGCGGGGAGCGGAGGCACAGGGACGGCAGGAAGGGCGGAGATTTTGCTCAAGCACAGGACAGCTGCATGAGCAAGGTTCGGCTGCACGCCACCCTGCCACCCCACCCCACCCCCGCCTTGGGGACCCTGGCTCCAGGCAGGAAGGGCCCTGTGCCCTGAGGAGATCCCACAGGGATGGGGCAAAGGAGCTGAGCCACATGCAGCCATCTTAACCCTCTCTCCTCAGAGCTAATGGACTCTTTTAAAAATAGGACCCTGAGAAGTCACCCCAAGTCTCACCCTCTCTTTTCCAGGTGGGAAAGCAGAGCCCTAAGGATGGGGGGTTGTCCACCTGCACAAAGGGTGGGGGCCTGCAACTCTGTGCTGGGACTGGGGAGGGGGCTCAGGGCCTGCCCCCTGCCCCGTCCCTGGCAGAGGGTCTGCGATGAGGAAGAGGAGCTCTCCTCCCCTTGCAACCCCTGGTCTGCCCAGGCCAGACGCTCGTACCAGGAGCGTCCGAGCAAAGTCTCAGCTCACTCTCGCTCTCTCTCTCTCGCTCTCTCTCTCTCTCTCTTTCTTGAACTTTGAACTCTGAGCTGGCACACAAGCAGAGCAGCATGAACGGCATGACTCAGAGTGGGGGCAGGGCCTGCAGCTGAGATAAACGGGTCCTGGGCACCCCCAGCCATGAAGGACCCAGCAAGGGCATCTCACTCACGGTGGTCAGAGCCCCTTGGCATCTGCCCTTCACCTCATCCTCGTGCTCACCTGTGAGGTGAGGCTGGAATCAAGACACAGGAGGGAGACCTTGACCAACTCCATCCCAGCTCCCTCCGATTCCCCATCCCGGGTGTCCCTGCATGGAGTAAAGCCAGGCTAGGCTTGGCTGCTGCAGCAAATATCAGTGACAGCACCCAACACACAGCCCCAGGGTCCCCAAGGCACAGGGTCTTCCAACAGCCTCTGCGCCAGGTCTGGGAGTGGCGTATGTCACGTCAGCCCTCGTCCCATTAGCCCCAACCTAGCTGCCAGGGGGCTGGGAGATGGGGGTGGGGGGCGGGGATGATTTGGAGGGCACTAAATGTCCCCACCCGACCACAGCCCTCTATGTTCCCGTAATTCCTTCCTGGGTGCTGCCATGTGCATCGCTGCCTCCTTCGTCCCCCAGCTGTCCTGACACGGATCGGTCCAACCATCTCTGCTGAGATGAAGTGTCATTCTCTTGTACTGTGTGAGGCCAGGGCCGTGAAGGTGATGGAGTTTCTCAGGCTACTTTGAACGATGGATTGGGTTGGAGGGGAACAAAGAAGAGAGATCTGGGCACTGGGACCCCCGGCAATACTGGCAGATTGCGGGGTGCGGCTGCGGGGAGGGCTGGGCAACTGAGGGTAAAGCCATGCTTCTCCCTGGGACGCTGGACATTTCAGGGTCCCTCCTGACCTGCGAGTCTATGACTTACTATCTTATCCTTTGAGCTGCTATAAAAATAATTTCTTTAACGCACGGACTGGGCAGCTTGTAGACGGCAGACACGTGTCGCTCCGGTTCTGCAGGCGCCAAGTCCAAGACGGCCGTGTGGCCAGGCGAAGGCGCTCTTCCGGGCCACGGGGAGGGAGCTGGGGCGCCCGACGGGGTCACCTCCAGGAGAGCACTTGCCCGTTCAGCAGGCCTCCACCGCCGTGACCTGGTCACCACCCAAAGGCCCACCTTCTCACACCGTCACCTCCGGCGGGACGTTTCAACATGCGAATTTGAGGGTGACACGAGCGTTTGGACGGCAGCGCTTGCTAACACCCACTGTGTCTGTCTGTGGGTTTCCGTCCCGGTCCCTGGGGCTGATGGAATGGCTACTGTTGCACTTGAAGCCTTTGACCCTCTTCACTCTGCACTTGAAGAAGCCTTGGTTTGGAGTCAGGACACGGGAGTTCTCATCCTGCCTCTCACACCCACCGAGTCTCTGAGCAGCTCGAGTTTCCAGCCCGACAGCTCGTGACCTGCTGTCTTCCCGCTGGGCCCCTGTGTCACAGAGCATGGAGGTGGCAGAATGGAGACGGGAACAGGGGCTTGCTAAGGCCTTCGCCCTGCTCCACGCGCGGGTCGGCCACGTCTCGGCGTTGGCCGCGCCTCTTGGCCCGGCGCAGCCCGGAGCTGGACCGAGCTGACCCCGGCTGCCGTCTTGTTTGTGTGTCCACAGGTTCCAGTGCTCCGGGTGTTCTCGTACTTGGGCCTCTGCCCACGTCCACGTCCTTTTCCACATGCACTGGAGTAAGAGGAAGTCCAAGGGCCAGGTGAAGATGCGGGTCTTCGCCCAGAGGTGTCAGAAGTGCTCGCAGCCTCCCTTCGAGTTTCCCGAGTTCACAGACGAGAACACCTCAAGGATCCTGCAGAACCTGGTGTTCCGAATTCTGAAGAAATGCTATCGCGAAGGCTTTAAGTCCATGCAGGAGATTCCTACCGTCAAGGACAGCCATGTTGAAGGGCCCCATGACAGTGACAACTGTGAGGCATGTCTGCAGGGCTTTTGTGCTCAGCGCGCATTAGATCGGACCACACAGCCACCAGTGTCCCCCTCATGTCCCACAAGAAGCTTACCTGCCCCCGGGCCCCCCACCCATAAGCCTTGCCCCGCAAGGAGTAGCACCACAGTGGGTACAGTGACAGGGGGCACCAGGGTGAAGCAAGGCAGGGTGCCACCGAACCCCTGGTTCCCGGAGCCCAGACAGATTGTGAGTCCGAGAGCAAACCCCCCATACCCATACCCGGCGGAGAGTAGAATCCAGGTCCCGCCCGCAAGCGTGGGCGCCTGCCCCCGGCGTCCCATGTGCAGGAATGTCAGTGTTTGCTGCTGCTTAATCATCCTCATCCTAATCGTCGTGGTGGTGATTGTTGTGAAAACCTACATATGAACCTCAAACACACGATGCTAGGTTCAAAAATTCAGACAGTCACTATTGTCCGACCACTGACGTGGACTATCCGGAATAGGGAAATGCAGAGACGGCCCGGGGCTAGCGGAGAGGGCGGGAGTGGGGGCAACTGCTTAACCCTACAGGGTTTGGGTTTGGGTCTTCGTTTTGGTTTTTGGTGGTGGGGGACAAAAATGTTCTGGAATAAGACCGAGGTGGTGGTTGCAGCACAGTGTGAATGCACTAAATGCCATTGAATTGTTCACTTTAAAATGGTTAAATTAACGTGAATTCCACTTCAAGTTAAAAGCAAAAACTGCTGGGACTTCGTTCATTCTCCGGAGAACGGAGACAGAAGCGTTGCTGACTCACACAACCCATCAGGAAATCTCGGGACATCTGGGGGCCCTGTCCCCGGGTCAGCCTGAGGGGGGCGTTCGCAGTGAAAAGCATTGGGCTGAAAACCTGGGTGCTGAAGCCCTTGCCTGCACCGGGGAGCGGGGCGGGGCAAACACCCAGCTGAAGTCGAGGCAGGACCAACCAGTAAGGTCGACATGACAGCCTTAGGGCGCCGTGTGCCTGCTTGCTGTCGTGTTCGGTAAGGCGTGACAGCGTGCCGGTACAAGGAAACGCTGGCGTTCCGCACGAAGAAACAACTACGCGCCCATTGGAGTGCGTGCTCAGGTTTTCCTTGACGGGGTGGCGCCGTCACAAACCCCGGGAGCGCGGTGACCCCTGCTCTGCAGGACCAAGTGTGGAAGTCTGGGATTGGCTTCTCCCCAGGATTCTGGAACCAAGTAGCTCTTGCAAGGTCTGTCTGTTCTGATTCACGGGAATAATTTTAAGACTCATTCCCACACCGTCTAATGTGGAAATGCGAGCCTCATTTATGTGGCTAAAATGAAAGCAATAGCTGTTTCCTACGGACACGTCCTTCCCCTCGCCCCCCACCCACCCCACACGGGGACTCCAGTGGTTTCCACAAGGCCAGGGTTGGCCCCGCCCCGCCTGTACCCCAGCTGCCTCTGGAGCTTCAGGACTCAAACTCCAGGCCGTGTACACAGCGGCTTCCCTTTCCTCCCCGCCTCCTGGCGCTGCTAACAACGCTCCCCCTCCTGTTTCTGTAAGCCTACTGCTTTCCACACCGCAGAACCCTGAGGGGGTCGCGGTGTCCTCCTGTTGCCCGCGTACTCTCCTCAGCAGGATGTTCTCAGGATGCACCTAGGCTGCAGCATGTGACGGGATTGCCTTCCTTTGTAAGGCCACATCCATCCCATGTCAGTAGATTCTGCATTTTGCTTACCTGTCCGTCCACCAGTAGACACTTGGCTTGCTTCCACTTCTCGGCTTCGGGTAGCGCTGCTATGAACCTGGTGTGCAAATACCTCTCTGAGGCCTTGCTGTCTCTTGGATATACGCACACAAGTGGAATTGCTGGCGCATGTGGTAATTCTGTTTTTAATGTTTTGAGGAACCTCCATACTGTTTTCCATAGCAGTTACACCATTTTACAACCCCAGCAACAGTGCACAAGGGTTCCAGTTCTCCACGTCCTTGCCTACATGTATTTCCGGTTTTATTTTAGTATAATGGCCATACCAACGGGTATGAGGTGATAGCCGATTATGTCCTTAATTTGCATTTCTAGAAAAAAATTTATGGCAGAAGTTTACACTTTCAAGGCAATGTCATTAGCGATATTTGTACATCTCAGGACAGAGATAACCACTGGGAATACAACAGAAATGTGTGGGTAAATTCTTCACAGACTTGAGATTGATTTTCGAACATTTGGGCACAGTGTACATATCCGTATGGGGCAAACTCCAGGAACTTAAAATGTAACAGTGGGACAAGACGGATACAAACACGTACCTAAAAACAAGCATGTAGGACAAGCAAGCGTGCTCCAGCAGCCCATACATAGCTGGACACAGGGTGGGGAAGACGTGCTGGGTCATTAATATACAAGGGTTCTTAGTGAAAGGCAAATCATAAAATACTAGAAATGGGATCAGCCTTAGAAATGGTCTTCTTCAACTCTTACTGTTTCACAGGTGGGGAAATGAGGCTCACCCAAGGTGAAGTGATTTTCCAAGATTATACAGTGCTTTTAGTAAAAGAGCTGGATGTGCAATCCTGACTCCCCGAGTCCCAGTGTTCCCCAGCTTTCAGAAGAGACTAGAATGTGCGTGAGTGCATGTGTCCATGTTTGCACGATCAAGAGATGGCAGGTACAGGGAGGTGTAAAACATTGCCAGTATCTCTCCCAGAAAAGAGACTGCTGTGTTCAAAGATAAGCCGGGAGAGATGGAGTGATTTGAGGCACGCCAATAAGGAAAACAAATCAGCTAATGGTGGAAAACTTAGAGAACTAGGACACTTGAGGGAAATGAAAGTTAAACTTCGTACGAGCTCACTGAAAACTACAGTGAAGAACTTTAATTTCAAGAAAGAATTGGAAAGCTCTTCCAAATGCTAAGAAATACTCTCAGGTGATTAAAAACTTACTTGGCTGACAAATATGACTACTGACAATTAGGGTGGGAGAAGCTGGGAAAAGTGTTGTCCCTGTGAATCAGGAATGGACCAGATCTATGAAAGGAAAAACTGGAATCAAGTAAAGATTTTAATGAAATGAGAAATGAGTAAAATCTATGGATTTTTTAAAACAGGCTCATTTTTGTAAAAAAAAATTACATAGAATTATATCATTGGAAAGACTGAGAAAACATTGTCAATGGAGTTTTGGAAAATGGTGGACAAGCATAAACACATCTATAATACACCTGTCTTCATGTCAGTGCGCTTCCCAAGTGGAGCAATCCTGTATGTTGAGGATAAAATATTTGGAATTATGATTAGGCCCATCAAGACAAAATATTGGGGTGTCAGTAGTTAACTCCAATGCACGCCTCTGGGTACAGACTGGTTCTTCAGGTAAAATAAAAGTCACCCTTCATTTTTAGCCTAGATTAATTTCCAAAAACCCCAACTGGCCAGACCCATGTTATCCAATATGGTAGCCACTTGTGGCTATTTAAATTTAAATTAAATTTAGAATTTTCACCTTCAGTCACACCACTCATTGTTCAAGTGCTCAAGAAGCACATGCATCTGGTGGTTGCCATTATACATTGGACACACAGATATAGAATATTGCCATCACCACAGAAAGTTCTATTGGACATCACTGGGCTAGACCACATAGGAGTCGATCCATGCATAAACATACATGGGTATGCATTTGTTTTCCTTTTTAGTCACAAAAGCTACTTGTTTAAGCTTATCTTCAACACAATTCACAATCCTATTAATGTTAGCCCAAGACAATGGTATAAAAGTAGATATTTGTATAATACAATTTCTCCAAATTATATGAGATGATGTAAAACACTCTAATGAACCCCATCTTAACCAACATAAAACACAGCCTCATAGCTCCCTCTGCATTGTGGCATGTTGGCCATTGGCAGAGTTCTCTTGTGGTACCCACCTTGCTAGGGACTCTTCACTAATGTGGACCCGCTACACCATATGACCACCTTGGAGGCTCCCTGCTCTCAGGTGAGTCCAGGACACCCCAAGGTGCCCACTGAGGGCAAGATGACTATCCATGCAGGTCACCCAAGGCTTCCCATGACCAGTCGGACCCCAACTTCCTCCACAAAGGCTGCCAGCACCCATCTGAGTGTCTCGTGCCCAATGAACAGGCCCATATCCCAGCCCTTCTTTCTACTTTCAAGGTTATGACTAGAGTCTCTCCTGAGAGCCCACACTTAGAAAATTTAATTTAAAACACATAGAAATAGCACTTTATATAAACCCAAGGAAAATTATTCTCAAAGAAATAACGCATTGAAACTTCTTCAAACTAACAAAATAAAATAAACTCTCATCTGACTAGTCCAATATAAATGCTCTTTTTACAACCCCTTTATCTCCGATTCCTAAAAATAGTGCAATCAACTTTAGAATTTGGTCTAGGTTATAATTTTAAAAAATAATACATTTCTAAAATATTAAATGTACATTATTTGAAAACAAGTATGTGCAAATGAACCTTTAGATATCCACATATAAACCCATTTATCAATTCTCCAGTCTACAGAGAAAGGTATCCATTCATTTGAAATTTGAAAATGGTTTTTCCGAACAATTATGACCTTGGTTTCTAGACTTCATCCTTACGTACAAGCCATTATACCTATGTGGATGGCATGACCCAGGTCATGAAGGAAGGTCAACGGCTCCGCATGGTAGGAACGTTCTGCAATCTTCTGACAGACGGTATCAAAGCTGAAGGTTTAGAGACACTTTGGTGGTATAGCTAGGAACAGATTCTGTAACAAAAGGACAACACGGACACTCAACCATTTTCCATTTCATTATGAAGTGTGACCATGTGCCTATATCAATCCACAAATCATGGCCACTTCATATTTTGGATAGAGATAAATGGACTGCTCACCATTAAGTCAGCTATCACTAGTGTTGTCAAACTTCAGAAATATTTAGATATAGGATAGAATAACAATTATTAACTCGTTCTTTTGCAATCTTTCCAAACAATTCTCACAACTACTTCAGAATCCTGGAAACCGTGTGACCCTAAAATAATAGAGTTGACGAAACAGAAATACAGGTAACCCCTGTATGACACGGCACATCTATAATATGGTTTTGCTCTGACATGATTCTAGAACTGAGGAAACCCTCATACGACACGGAATCCTAGGACATGGTTTGAGAATTAGAGAAATCCCCGAACAACACGGAGCATAATAAGAGCTTTGAAGAGCAAAAAAAAATCTCATTTAAAATTTTTCATTCGAGCGCGGATGTTGTATCAGATTTGACTGCAGAATTATAAAATTTATTAGAATTTTAAATCCATTCTGATTGTGGAGTATTAAGTACATACATTTTAAAACTTGGTGTTTTTCTTTTTACTACATAGGTGAAAATTGCTTTAATAAAGATATTTCTCTTACTTATAAAATATAATAGTATGTTTTTTTTTTAATTTTTGGAATCTAACCCCTTTTTTGTACTAGTTCTTTGCTTCGTGTAACACAGATACACATAACAGCATTTTTAGGAGCCTAACAACTGCGTTATATGGGGGTTACCTGTAGATGGCCAAGAACTTGAGACTATGGGTACTAGGTGGAAGGGAATATGGTTTACAAGAGAAGTCTGAGCTATTCGTAAACTAAGCATGACCCTAGTAAGTACATCTTCCCTGGTGCCGCTCTTCCACTGCTGACTGCCCACTCGCTCTCTCTGTACACAGCCAAATCTTGTCAGAGGGCCTCTAGTCCAGTGGTTCTCCGGCCCAAGGCAGCAGTGCCACTCGGGAACGTGTTAGCAATGCACATTCTCAGGCCTTACCCGAGACCTGGGGAGTCAAAAACTCTGAGGGTGGGGCCTGCAGGTGATCCTCACGGTCACTGGCATTTGAGGAACAGGGAAGAGTTTGACTTCCTCAACATTCTGGAATCACACAAGGTTGCAGGGCCATGTGGACTCACTGACTCTTTTTCCCTATAGCCATGGCCTCTGTGACTGACTCAGACACTAGTCCGATGGGGAAGCAGAGAAAAGAAGGAAGACATCATGATGAAGAAAAAAAAACAAACTTAAATGGATTCAAACCACATGCCTCACCACATATAGGTTGAATTATTAAAAAGATCATACCATTTTTGTGGACCAAAACCAGGTGAATATTGAAAGTATCATTTGGTCTATGAATACATTAAGGTTAGAATTATTATAATTATTTAGAAATACATAAATGAATTCAAAACCTGTCATCACTAAAGTTAATTTTTAAAAGCAAATTATTTTATGGTTGGCCACAGTAGACCCAAAGCTTAATACCTATTTTCTCTAATTCTTTCCTGTATTTTTATATAACAGCACTAACATATAATTAGGAATAACTTAATAATGTACAATAAAGTTTTTCACATGAGGAAAATCATACAACCCGAAGATAAATTTTGATAGCTAAATGGTTCTGTTATTTCAGTTTTGTGTTTAACATAAATTTCTTATTCATAATATTTCAGCTTTAAGATTAGAGATTATTAGATTAATGATAACTGTAGAAATGTTCTTAATTTAGTTGAAAAAAACTTTCATTTGCCAAGTAAATGGTATCTTTCATTAAGGTCATGAAACTGAAACCTCTCACTACCTCAGTGTGATGACTTGTTTTCAGACACCTACTATCGGGGGAGGAGGGAGCTCACATGCGTGGTCTTTTCTGAGGGTGACTGAGGGAACCTGCCCACAGGTGGTCTTCAAAGCCATGGGGACCAGGGCTACCTCCTCCCTATATCCACGTGCATGACATCTGTCTGTCAGGTCCGCACTTGTTTACCAAAACAGAGAACTGAAGAAACTAAGGGGTAACTCTCAGACATCCACACCCAGAAAGTGGGTGGTGATTAGAAGAGCAAAGGCTGATTTAGGCCTTTTTCCTGTTTGTGTTCATGGGACAGGAGGGAGGAGCTCTATGCCTTCCAGAACACTCTGGAAATAGCTACTGGGAGAAAAACATTTCCTGCCTTCTCCCAGAGTCCTGTGGCCGCCCACACTCCTATTATCACTGCCTGTGGGAAACCAGATCCAAGTGGATCTCTTTACTAACCTGCCATCATCTTGTGATTTTCCTTTTGTGATTTTGATATAGGTGTTACCTCGATTTATATGAGAGATGACTTTTTCTAAAGTTGAATTTAAATGGATTTTGAAATGAAATCTTACTTTCCTATTAACTAGGACATATTTTGTCAATGTGATTTTGTGAAAAACTCACATACAATTAATAATGCGACCCTCACGTCTTAAGTGTACAAGGTCAGACAATTAATTTCACAAACTCATCCTAGAAAAAGTGATACGTACCTCATTGCTGAATATCATTGTGGTCACCTTTGAAGTACTCCCCTTGGGAAGCTGTGCACCGACTCCAGCGCCTAGTCCACCCTTCAAAGTTGTACAAACAACTCGGTAAGGTGCCATAACCTATAAGCACATGGTGGCATGTTCGCAAACTTAATGGTCAGATTTTGGGTATGACAACAGCTCTGATGGCCATTCCAGAAAAAGAGTTCCAAAACTGCTTTGAAGGGTGGACTAGGCGCTGGCGTCGGTGCATAACTTCCCAAGGGGAGTACTTTGAAGGTGACCGTGGTGATACTCAGCAATGAGTTATGTAGCACTTTTTCTAGGATGAGCTCACAGAATTAATTGTCCGACCTCATATGTTTCCCTGTCAAATACTTGAGCATATCAAGTACTCAAGTGCACTAGGAAAATCGGATATTTTAAGGAAACTTTTTGTTTTGGTAAAATGAAAAAATAATTTACAAAATAACTTGCTCCTAATCCAGTCACTTTTGGTCAATTTGACTTTTATCAATAAATGTATTGCATGAGTTCATGGAATTCTGTATATTCATTTTAAATCATTATAAATATGAGTAACCTACCTCTTTCTTTAAGGTCTTCAATATAGGCTTTCATGAATGCTTTATCAAAGCGCTGACGATCCTGTTCACTCTCCACCATTTGTTCACCATCCTGACACTGGGCATTATCAGTAGGGTTGTCCATAAGATTTATAAACCTATTCAAGAAAATATGGACAATATCACATTTTTACCCGAGCATTTTTAACCACGAAATTTCATAGGACATCAGCCTTTGCAGTCCTCTATCCCAAATTCCTGCTTGAAAGTCACAGTTGACCACGTACAATTAGGGTCACCAGGGGAATTCAACTGTGGAATAATCCATCGGGATTACGGCATCAGCCTTAAGGCAGACAACTCGGAGGAAAGTAGGGATGACTTCATCACAGATGGAGGGCAGGGCCAGCGGCGGACGGCAGCACTGGCTCTCAGTCACATCCTTGACCCTGTACGTCTCCCTCTGTCTATGTTATTCCCAATCAGTTACGTCAAACTCTAAAACGAGGTGGCTTCACTACAGGGACGCAGAGATTATAAAAATCCCCATGAAGGAGGCAGGCATTTCGAAGGGGCACGCCTGCTACCCAAAAAGGAAGCTAAAGGAGCAAGACAAACGTGGCCATTGGTCTTCACGATTTTGAAAGCACATCACAGACATTGTGTATTCTTCACACTGTTAATGTCAGCACCGTTCACACTCTGATCTGCAACCCTATTTAACTTTCCTGTCTTGCCTGACGTGCCATTCTAATGTTGAAAATCAATACCCAATATTTACATCTCGTGGCAATTATCTGCCAAGGCTCGGTAAGGCCTTCCTATTTAAGAATGAGGCACCAAAGCATTGACTGGCCGCCACCTGTGTATCTGCCCAGGGTCCAGCCTCACTGTGGCTTGCCAGTTCCCCGGGGTCACCCTAGAGGAAAACTCAGGCTAGTGGTCAGAACGCATAGGCTGAACAACAGTCCTGTCCCGTTCCAAACGGGACGTCTGGTCAGCCTCATCTCACCAGGCTAAATTCAAGAGTCAGGAGGCTGGCCGTACGTATGTACCGTTTGAAACGGGGCAGCCTGGCCAGCCCAGCCAGAAGGCTGGATTGTCGGTGCCGAGTGCTCCGTCCTATGGAATCACGGAGGAGACTGGAGTTATGATTGGAATCATAACTTAAGTAAAATTTTCAGAAGAAATCACATCTTTACAGTCTTTTCTTACAGAAAATACACAGTATGTCTTTCCAAATACTCAAGACCTCTGATACTCTTTTGGAACACTTAGTTCCCTTCATAGAAAAGAACCATTTTTTTCCTCTAGGGTTTTTTCTTAGATAGTCAGTATTTTTGGTTATTACTATTATTGCCGTCATTTCTTCCATGATTTTTCTACAGGTTATTTCTAAGAAATCAGTAAGCTATTGATTTTTTAATGCAAACGTGTATCTATTCTTTTTATTAAGTTGTTATTAATTCAAAAAGCTTCTAGCTGATTCTCTTAGAGCTCCAAGTCCTACAGTTACATTGTCTGAAATGACTTTGGTTACCTGCACACAGGGCACAGTTTTATCCTGACCAGAAGTCCCATCCTGTCTTTGGATGTGAGACGGCTATGCCTGCACCTGCTGCCCAAATGCGTAAGGGGCTCCAGGGATGGGTCCTGCTACCCCTCTCGCCAGTGGCCTCTCTTATCCAGATGGCATTCCTAAGCCAGCCAACGTCAGTGGAAGGAGTAAAGTGGGGCAGGGGGAGAAGACATATTGTGCTAATACAAGAATGAATTTAGTCCCTCTCTTTGGAAGAGAACCTCTTTATTTCTGTTTGCTCCCCATTGAGAGGATGAGGAGGTAGGAGAGACTTACGCGGATACTGAGCATTTGCCACAGAGAGAATGGAGAGTCCCAGGGAAACATTCCCTTGAGTGGGGGTTTGAACAAGCAACTGGTGTTGAAGGCAGGTGGGTCTATGGATGCAGTGAGGATGTGGCTCTCACTGGAGTGGCCTCAGGTGAAGGTTCCTGGGGAGGCTTCAAGCCACGGGGGTGGGCCAAAATGGCCTCAGGGTATAGGTAGATGATAGGGGAACCCCAAAGCCCCAAATTCTGGCAGGACACACTAGCAGGGAACCAAAGGGATGTGCTCTGGAGTCAGAGTCAGGGGAAGGCGGAGTTGGGGCTTTTCAAGTCCACTTCCGGGGTAAGAAAGAGGGTTCAGTTTCTTACTCCAGATTGGAGTCTGTTTGTATCACATTTGCACGGATGGTTCTTTCCGGTTTGAGCAGTCTGCAGATTCCTTTAAGGCAGGGGTGTTCAATCTCTTGGTTTCCCTGGGTCACATTGGAAGAAGAAGAATGGTCTTGGGCCACACATAAAATACACTAACACTAATGATAGCTGATGAACTAAAAAAAATAGTCTGTACCTAATTTTCGTAATGTTTTAAGAAAGTTTATGAATTTGTATTGGGCCACATTCAAAGCCATCCTGGGCCACGGGTTGGACAAGTTGCTTCAAGGAAGCCAAAGGGTGAGCCAACCAGGGAAGAGTCAACAGCCGTGGACCCATCCGGACCAGTGGCGATGTGAGTGCTGAGAGACAGACCCAGAAGCCCTGGGCATATGCCCCACTGCACCTTGCACCAGTGCATAGCATGTAATAATCCTATAAACCCTGCTTCCTCGTGTCCTTGGCCTAAAACTTCAAAATCCTGTAAAGAAAGCATGAGAACTCCTGTGAAGTAGGAACAGGTGCTCAGAGTACAAGAACCATCAACTCTGGTTCCTGAGACAGGTGCCCAGGCTCGAGACGCCCCTTACCTGTGTCTGAATGTGTCTCTACTAGGATCTCTGGTCTACTCACTTTAAAGGCGTAGATGAATCACAGAGGGCGGTTGGCACCTCCACCAGATGGTCCCCGCTAACCACCAACAAGGTGAGCTTCTTCAGATTAAGCAGCTCATAAGGAAGATAGGTCAGCTTGTTCTTATACAAGAGAAAGGTCTGCAGTTCTTCCAGCCTAAGAAGTTGGAGAAGGAATCAGAACGCAAAAACTTAGCTTCAGAGCTAAGAAAAACCAGGGTGAGTTACAAATAAGTCCTAGGAAATCCCGACTTAGTTTGCTTTTTGATATGTGACTCTTAAGAGAATAAGCTAACTAAAATTTAAATAAATAAAGTCATGCCAGGTGACGTAATTTGTCACTTTGGTTTTTTTTTAAGTTTTTATTGACTTCCTTGCCAAGTGAAGACGCAGATAAGCAAATTGCACAACATGCAATAGGCCGTGATAGGGCCTAAAAATAATCGACATGTCCCTCCAAGTGTCGGCCTCATTCCAACGGTGGACGGGGAGTGGGAAAGAGATCATACCAGAGTGGGAGTGAGAATAAACACATTTCGGCAACGCATTTCCCTTTGTGTGTCTTGAAAGCACAGTTATGCTTCTCTCGTCATATTTTCTAACTTAAAAATAGGAAGAAACCCACAGAGCGCAAAGAAAATAAGCAAACCGAGCTCCAAATATGTTTGACTCTGTTTTCCATTTTGCTCTGACTCGGTGACCCCTCCCTCCAGTGTTATTCTTTTGTTCATTTGCAAAACCTTGACCGATCCCACACATACTTCACCAAGTTCCCCTTGTGTTTCAAACTGAAACACTGCCCATGTGGTCTCACATGTCTAGAAAGCATCACTACATGTCATCTGTACCAGGAGTAGAAAAGGTCATAGCAGATGGCCTTTGGGGCTTCCATGTCATGCCAGCTGACTTACGACACTTTATAAAGGAGACTACGGATTCCAGGAAGAATCCAGAGATTCGGATTCATTCACCACTGCAAACCCCGCCCCTCTGCGGACCTGCCACACAGGAGCCTGGTGACAGTGGGGGGAGAATGAATGAACCGTACGAGATTCCGGGTGATGATTATTTTACACACGAAGCAGCTGCAAGGGTATCATTTGAAAAGCTTACTAAGCTTATCCATTTTGTTTGAAAGATTATGTGTAATAAATGAATGAAACGGGTAAAAGTCATCCTCACGGATATTCTAAACATAGAGTAATACGTTTCTATTCCACTATAACCATTTTACTTTTCCACTGCTGTGGAGGAAAGGGGAGTTACTGATGCCTATTGGGGACCGATGTAAATTAAAGATCACCAAGACAACGAAGATGTGTTCAAACGCACGTACACGTGGCTATCCATGTACATGTGTGATGCAGACCGGGAACTGTCTTGTTACGTAAAGAACCAGACTCATTTCCTAGAATCACTGAACTCTGGAAAACTCATGGATTTCAAAGAACACTCAGGTGTCATGCATATTTAAAATGTCAACAATGTTTAAGACGTTAGTAACAAATTCATACACCTCACCTTCAGAATGCAAGTAGCTACCTGTCTATATCTTGCGGCAGGTCATTCAGCTTATTGTTGCTGATATCCAACCACTGCAAGTTAGACATCCTCAGGACACAGATCGGGACGCTGGAGAACTTGTTGGCTGAGATATCTACAAAAGTAACTTGCTTCAAATTACTTAACTAGAAAGGAACAACAAAATATGCTAATTACTTTTGGAAGAGGGGGCATTCAGTTGGACTAATAAATTTTAGATTGATGTTCCTTCTCTATCTGGGAATACTTGCAAAATAGACAAAAGAGTGTGTGTTTTGGACCACGGTGCAGCATGGCGGGGGTGCTAAGATAAATTGCACACTGCGTCTGCCCCTGCTTCCATAGACAAGAAAGACAATTTTATCGAGTAAATGGGTGAGATGGAATTCTTAGATGGAAGAACATCTGCGAGAAGACCGAGCCATTTTCTAAATGGGGGAGGATGGGGGACTGACATTTGTTCAGGGAATCATGACCCGTAGAGGTGCCACCACCCCAAGACCACTGTCTGGCATGTTCTGGGGCGAGATGGATGCTGACATTAGAAGCAGCAGCTTCTTCCGACACTAAAGTTTTCAGGAAAGGGGATTAGCAGGCCTTCCAGGCCTGCGGGCAGTGGCCAGGGCCCTGTCAGAACCTCCCAGCAGTAATAATTTTCAACCCATTCACTTCCAGCAGCGTTGTGAGATGCTTCTCTCTCTCTTCAACACAAGAAGCTTGTTGAGTTTTGTTTGGCAAAACTCCATTTTATCAGAAAAGGATTTCAAATCATTTCTCCAATGATTACAGACCAAAAGAAACTAAGGAATACTTTTCAATTAATGTGTTTCTTCAATCCTGTCTGTAAGATTACTGGTTATCTACAAGTCCTATTGAATATATAAAACTTTTTAAAAGTTCACCCCCTTTATTCCCAACTGTTTCCAATTTATTGCACCATTATCGATAAATAAATCAGGATCTGCATTATAGCCAGCAGGCATTACGTATTAAATAGGCATTAAGTTGAAATGTCTTACATGAAAATAGGTTGATTTGCCTAGTTTTCCTTTGACAGTGTCTCTGAACTTAAATTCAGGTGCTGGCCTAGTGTAAGAACATTTTAAAGACTTTATAATGGCTGGTGTAGGGTGACTGAAATGCCAGGGAAATGGGATAGAATGAAGATGGATTTCATCTTTTAAAACTTCTTTCCCATATGATAGACCATTCGGTGTCACAAACCAAGGAAAAGTAAATCACAGTGCAAAAAGGTTCACTCTCTTACTTCAAAGGGGAGCTCAGTTAATTCTAGATTTCCAGAACAATCCAGTTTCTCGAGATTTTCACAGTCTCCCAGTTCTGGAGGAATGCTCTTCAGATAGTTGAAACTCACATTGAGTTCCTTCAGGTTCTTCAAACAGCCTGTCATCATAAAAAAATAAATAATAAATAAATATAATATAATAAAATGTAACATCTATTTGATTTTTAGGTACTTTTTATTGAACGTCTGCTTCATCATGATCCTGAGTATCTCGGTCCTCGATCGTGTTGTGTTTGCTCACTCATGAGACTTGGAGTTTCTGAGCAATGGGCAAACGTGCGGAGGTGGGCAGGTGAGGCGCGGGGGTCAGCCGCCCAGGGGGACACTGCGCACAAGCAGCTCTGGGAATCCAGGAAATTACCTGCCCGCAAGCCGCTGGGGCGGGAGCGGAGGGCCGCTGTCTGGGCCACCTCACCGGCCGGCCCGCTGCCCGCTGCCCAGGCCAGAGGCCTGACGGCTCCGGCTAAGTCACGTACCAATTTCAGCTGGAAGGTGGGAGATGTGGTTTTGGGGCAGATCCAGAATTCGCATGGCCCGGAACAGCTCAATATACGTAGGAATGATTTGAATCAGGGTGTTGTTTATGTGCCATTCTTTCAGGTGCGTCTGCTCCTTCAACGAATCCGGGAGCTCCTAAAACAGATGAAGGACAGCGTCCGCCCGAGGTCCCCCAACCGGCGGAGCGAGTGGCGGCGTGCCAAAGCCGCGGCGCAGTGCGTCCCCGTCAGCCCGTCCCCGTCGGCCCGGACGTTCTGCTGGCAGACCTCAGCCGCAGCGCTGCACTGAGTGCCCGCTGGCCGCAGGCGCAGGGACACGTGGGCTCACCTTCCAGTGCTCCCCCGAAAGCGCAAACACAAACGGGCTGCTCCGTTTGTCTCTCTCCTTGGAAGGTGACCTCTGTCGTGACAGGGAGTTCCTTTCGATCTTTTCCAGCAGCGTCACGCTGGGGTCTGTGAAGCCATTCTTGCAGTACTGAGCCTGGGGGATGCCTTTCCTCCTGCACTCCGCCACGAAGTTCCACTCCTCCTTTATCCTAAAACGCCCAGCAGAGGCCGCAGTTACTCTCCGCGGCATCGCCATCGCGGCCCGCAGAAGGCCGCCTGCGCGCAGGCGCAGTCCTGCCCATAGCTGGCGAATTTCCCCGCCCCCCACGGGCCCCTTTCTTGTAGCCTCTGCCCTGAGCAATGCGGAGGGAAACTTAAGCCCTCGGACCAGTGACTTATTAGCAATTTGACTAAAACAGTAGAGGAGGTGAGTTAGATGGAATTCCTGGCCAAAATTTCTTCCAAAATTACCTATTTTTGGATAATTACAATTTCCTTTAATAATATACGGTACGAACCCAAGTTTTAAAACCCAGGAATTGGCAGGTCTTTCAAGAGCATTTGGATAGAAATACAAGGGTTGTCCAGGGGGGTGGGGGGGGGCGGAAATCCAGCCATAAATGCCTCTATTTTCCATATTACATGGCTGGATACTTCTTGGACACCCCTCCCATATAGGCAGCCTGAGTTTATGAAATGCCTGACTTTAGAATGTCACCCATCAGCCGCCTTGGGATATGTCACTGCTGTAGGTGAACCTGTTGCTCATAAACTCCAGGTCCAGTCAGACACTTGGGCTGGCTCAGGACTCTGCCCTCGCCGCCACCACCACCACTCCTCAGTACCTTCTAGTTGCTAATGTTCTGAGCTATCATTTTATAACTTTCCACATGTTGCCTTATCCTGCCAACCTGATCATAAGCCCAGTGACGATTATGGACCACATTTTGCTGCCCTCTAGATGCCAATGCGGTCCTTAAAACAGTGTTACACACGTGGCGGGCCTTTCTCCACTTAGGGATTTTGATATCTGCTTGGAGCCTTTAACAGGCTAATACTCTGTGCGCTACACAAACAGGATTCACTGTAGCTTTCATTCCAAGGTATCAGACACAGGCCTTGTCTCCAAATAGGTACCTGGCCTTTGGTAGGGACTCGGGCCAGTCCACGCTCAGGAAGGCATCCAGACCCTACTCAGGGACTCAGAGGCAGGCAGGCTGCAGGGCTTCTAGAAGAAGGGCTATTTCAGAAACAGGCTGCAGATCAGCCTGGTCTCTACAGCGTCCGCGGCAGTACAGGTGCTAAGTGGCAAGTGCAAAGAAGCTCCGACCATCTGTGATTCCAGCATTACGTAGGGGAAAGGGCTGAGCCAAATCCTCCATCTGCCAACTGTCTCCACTTGGGCAAGTTACTTAGGTCCCAACTCCCTTGTCTTCAAATCGGACATACTGATGGCCACCTGGGACAGACGTGATGCTTACAGCAGCAGCTTAATTAGCCAGCGTAATCAGAATGAGTATTTGTTTGATCCAAAAAGTTCATGAAAGTGAAAAGCCAAAATTAAGGAGATGTTCACACCTGAACACACTTGGTTTTGAACTTAAAGCATCAAAACACATCACCATGTGCCTACTTGATATAGGGTCATGGACTTCCTTTGAGAAGGGGCCTGCCCCTCAAAATCCCATTCCACCTTTCCTAGCTAAATCACTCCCATAATGCATCACCAAGGGCCTTAGCTTTGGTTTCTTCCAGGGGATAAAAATTACAGACATGCAAAGCCACCAGGATGTGCAACCTTCCTAGCTGGTCATACTCTACTTTCATTGGTCCTTGCATGTGTTCATTCCATCGGGTGGTTCATGTTTATCACAGATGTAGGTTTTTCCAAAGCACTCAATTTTCTTTTACTCATACTTCATGAGTTTACCTAAGAGTAGCCCAGTGACAATCTGAGTAAAAATGGCGTCAAAACAGTGAATCTTATGCAGTATTCAGCTCACGGGTGAGGGCTGAGGTGCATGACCGACGGCAGCCATCACCCGGCCCTCAAGGATTGTGGAGAGGCTCGGCCAGCCAGCTCAGCGATGTAGCTAATCTCCCACAGAATTGGCTACATAGGAACTGACCGCGTCATTACTGCTTCCCTGGGCCTAGCACAGTGCCAGGTGGACGTGGGTCCTCACAGCTACGGGTGCTCCTTTATAGGACTCGAATGTCCATCTGTTCTGGCCAATGGCATGAAGGTTCTGAAGTCCCATGAGTAGGGGTCACTGACAATGGGAAACCCCAGAAAAGAAGTACCCCCCTCCATCACACAGCCGCGGCCTGCCTGGGCCCCTATGCGCTAAGGAGCTACGAGCAAGAACAGAAAAAACATACTTCTCCAGCGCGCTTTTCTCCAGCCGTTCTGCCTCCTTCTTCTGCCACACTTTGTGCTTCTTCACACGGGTTTCCCACAGAGCTCTGACGACAGAAATGTCGAATACGACCACTTTATGTCCCATTTTGGGAGCTTGAAATTACCTATTTAAAAAATATATGTGTTGACGTCATACACACACACAGAGAAGAAAACAGTTTTACTGTGAACTTTAACATGAAGTGCAAATGAATGAATCAGTTGTCCTAAGTAATAATGAACAATGCCTTGTGGCTGCCTGGATGGGACTTGGCTAATGTTCTTAAGGTCTTCTAGGACTCTGAGTGAGTCAGAGTGCAATGCTCACCCTGGGGCCATCTCTCCCAAATGCCCCTGAGCATTCCTCAGGCTTCATGGTTCCACATTCTATTGAGTTTACTGGCACCTGATATTCCCAGTAGGTTGTAACATACTCAAGGGTTAAGTTTGATGAGTTAATCAGCGCGCGCGCGCGCGCACACACACACACACACACACACACACACACACACCTGGTTACCTGAGGCTACACACTAGCCACCATTAGGTAACAAAAGCAAACACTGCACCAAACCCCGCTGAGCACTTGCCCCTGGGACTGACCCCACAGCCTGGGTGGGACTTGTTCTGTGAGGTTTCCCTGCAACATGAACCCTTAAAGCTGCTGATGTCTGTTTATGTGGTTTTCCAAGTACAAGCAAAGTCAGACTCAAGTACATCTTGGCCATCACATCTTAGTGAGACCTTGCACAGTGCCTGGCACATGGTAGGCCCTCCATAAATGTTTGCTGAATGAATAAGTGCATGAGTGCATGAATGAATAGTAAATAAAAGATCTGCATCCAGATTGCTTCACTCTCAGACCATTCAATGAGCTTTCCCTCTATTTTTGCAACTCATCTTTGCTTTAAGTGATTATTTCCTCACTGAAAAAAATTATCAGGATAGAAAAGTACATTCCAGTGTTTTTCCACTAAGCTATATTTACTCATATTTCCTTTATATAAGTAAAATAACTCTCTAGAAATTGTTTTAAATTCCCCATACCTACAGCATCCAAATCTGGCTAAACCCATTTCCTGATTTGCACAAACACACACGGAGTGTTGGTTGACAAATTGTAAGGCTGTTGGATATCTCCGCTCCAATTCCAGACACTTCCAAACAGCAGTCAGTGGGGATGCAAAACCAAATATTTAATCTTCTGTCTCAAGTGTGCATTCTCCATTAATGGCTTGCCAATATGGTGCAAAAACGGGCTTATATTTGTGCAGCTGAACGTTTGTGGTCCATAATTTCAGTGTAAAGAGTTGAAATGCTGAAACGGCCCAAGTATCCTCTGAGAGATGACTGGACAAAGAAGCTGTGGTACATACACACAATGGAATATCACTCAGCCATAAGAAAAGATGAAATAGGGCCATTTACGACAACATGGATGGACCTGGAGATATCATGCTAAGTGAAATAAGCCAGACAGAAAAAAACAAGAACCACGTGACTTCACTCATATGTGGAGTATAAAACTGAAAGCAAAAAAGAAACAAAAACTCGTGGACACAGTCAACGGTTTAGTGGTTAGTGGTTATCTGAGGGGGAGGGGGAAAGGGGTCAGGGAGAAGGGACAGGGTCTCAAATACATGGTGATAGAAAGAGAACTGACTCTGGGTGATGAACATATAATGCAACACATAGATGACATACTGTAGAATTGTACACTTCCAAACCTATGTAATTGTTACTAGCCAGTGTCACCCCAATAAATCTAACAATTAAAAAATATTAATAATTAATTTTTTTAAAGAAGAGTTGAAATGCTGACCCCAATGTATTCCTCCCTTTATTTAATGCCTGACATATGGGACTGTCTTTTGTCTCCCTTGAAACCCTTTTACCTAAAGGAGATTTTTAACAAAGGAGCAAATGGTGCAAGCTTTTCTGTGGACATCTGTGTTCACTTCTCTTAGGAAAATACATAGGAGTGAAATTGCAGTTATATGATAACTCTATGTCTGACCTTTTCAGAAACTACCAGAGTGTTTTCCAAAGCAGCTGCATCATTTTACATTAGCAACAGCAGTGTATGAAGGTTCTAGTTTCTCCACATCCTCTCAACACTTGGGTTTTCTTGTTTTGGTTTGGTTTTTTTGTTTAGTTTTTTTTATTATAGCCATCCCAGTAAGGTGTGAAGTGGTGTATCTCCTTGTGGTTTTGATTTGCATTTTCCTAGGAGATAGCTAATGAGGTTGAGCAGCTTTTCAAGTTGGCTTATTGGCCATTAGTATATCTTCTTGAAAGAAATGTCTATTCAGATTCCTTATTCATTTTTCAATTAGGTTATTTGTCTTTTCATTGTTAACTTGTAATCGTTCTTTATATATTCTAGATACAAGTCTTTTATCAGATACATGATTTGCAAACATTTTCTCCCATTTTGTGAGTTTTATTTTCACTTTCTTGATTCCATCCTTTGACTTCTAACCTAAATATAGGGCTATATTTGATGTGAGATTTCGTAGAGAGTATACTGTTGGATCACTTATTTAGCCCACTCTGACAATGCCTTTTAATTGGTATGTAGGCAATTTATATTTAATGTAATGACTGATAGGTTTGCATTTAGGTCTGAAATAATTTATTATTCATTTTCTGTTTCATCCTCTGTTGTTTTTCTCTTTTCCACTTTCCTGTCTTCCTTTGTGTTCATCTGAAGATTTTTTAGGACTCCATTTTATTTTCTCCATTGTGCTTTTTTTTACATGTTTCTTTGTGTAGCTTTTTCTCTCTCATGGTTGCCCTAGGGAATGTAACATGCGTGCCTACCTTCTCATAGTCTACTTAGAGATAACACTGTATCACTTGAAGAGAGGGGCAGAAATCTTGCTACCATCTAGGTCCCCTCGGCGCTCACCTTTATGTTGTAGTTGTCCTCTGTGTATCAGTCAATGTTATAGTTTTGGCTTCCAACCATCAAACTTATTTCAAAGAACTCAAGAGGAGAAAGGGAGCCCCGGATAGCGGTCCGCATCTGCCCCACCTCTGTTGCTCCTCTTTCATCTCTCTTGTGCCATGTTCCCTTCTGCTATCATTTCCCTTCGGTCCAAAAAGCTTCCCTTAACAATTCCTTTAAAGGAAGTTGCTGGCAACATCTGTTTCCTTTCATCTGAGGTTATCCTTTTTTCCCCTTCATTTGCTGAAGATTATTTTTGCTGGATATGGAGTTCCGAGGGGACAAACCTCCTTTCGTTCGGCACTTGAAAGTGACTGGGCCTCCGTGGGTCTTCGTGAGAGACCTACAGTCATTTGCATCACAATCTTTCCATCCGGTGACGCATCCTTTTTCACTCAAAATTTTTGAGATTGTTTTCTTTGTCTTTCCTTCATTTAATTATGATGAATCTGGGCGTGGATTTCTTTGGGGATAGCCTGTTGGGAATTCGCCTAGCTCTGCTAATCAGGAGATTTTTACCTTTTGCCCAATTTGGAGATTTTCAGCAAATCTATCTTCAACTCTTTTGTCTCCCCTCCTTCTGAGACAATAATAACACACGTTAGGCCTTTTGATATTTCATACATTCTTGAGGCCCTGTTCATTTTTTATGAATCTCTATTCCTCTCTTTTTTTCAGATCAGTAAAATCCAGAAATCTATCTTGAAATTTCCCAACCTTCCTATGTCATCTCCATTTCGTGTATGAGCTTATCCAAGAAGTATTTTATTTCCATTATTGTCTATTTCATGTTCTTTATACCTTCTATTACTTCGCTGATACTTTCTATCTTTCCACTCATATCCCAGAGCAGGGGGAGAGTATCCCAGAAAGGGGTTCAGACCTCATTTTAGAAGTTGTGGTGCAGCCCACCTGATAGCAGAAAAGTCCTCTGGTTTGGTCCGATCAGGTGACTCTCTAATATATCACCCCCCAGACTACAGGTGTGAGGCCAGCTGACCAGCAACCAGTGGCATAGGCAGACGTGAGAGTGCGGGTACTGGCGGGGGCAGGAGGCCTTCAGAGCATGGACTACACAAGGACTTGCAGAAGGAGTGTCACCTTGGTGTGTGACCCTTCAGACCACAGGAGGCTGTGTGCAGGCCACATGGAGGCTTATAGAGGAAGTCCGGGTACCCACATGGGCAGAAGGCCTTTAGAGCACAGGGGCTACACAAGTGCTCTGTTTTGGGGTCCAGAGAGCACAAAGGTTATTGCTAGCCCAGGCTGCCAGGTTGCAAAGGAACCATGTTGTGGACCCGTGGTTGGGGCAGATTCCAACAGATGTCTCATTCTGCTGACCCCTTGTCCACAATGGAAAAGGCAGGAAGCCTCTTCCTACCACACTGCCCTCCTACTGAGAAATTTTAACGTGGTATACATTTTAAAGGACAAATACTTAAAGGAATTCCATTGTCTTTCACATTGTACATACACTGAAGGGTGCATTCAGAGCTGAAAGGCAATAAATTGATAACTGACACAGTAGGTGATCAATTTGGTGGGGTTCAGACCTCACAGCCTAACCTGCCTTCTGGGAGCCGTGATTCCTGGGTCACGTCAATCTTGACTTTGCAGTGCTGTTCAGCTGTTCCATGTGCGCCCCGCAGTGGCTGTCTAGGACGGAGTGATGGTCTATCCTGATGCTCGGTTCTAACAGGCTTTGGTGGGCTGGGCAGGGCCAGATCCCCATGTGCAGCTCCGGGATGAGGCCAGAAGTCCATAATCAACCTCGTGGGGTTCTCTCCGGATCCCCTCCCTCTCCGTGACCTCACTGGTGCTTCCAGAGGCCTGGGACTTAAGTTACCCTGCTTCTCTATGCACTCCCTACAGCTTTGCTTGGGTCAAACAGGGGGAGGACTGTGAGAGGAAGAAAGCACGGGGAGTTTTCTCCACCCCCTGGGTGATCAGAAGGGAAGGATCCCGTCTCTCAAAGTTTAGTGTAACTGAGGTCCTCCACTGGAACCTTCTCTGCTGCTCCTACACTAGAATCCTATGGTTCTGAGGCAGGGGAGGATGGGGGAGAGAAAAAGAAACAGAGACCAGCAGGGATTTAACCGTTCTCAGCAGGAGGAGTCCTCTCCCAGAGCAAAAACAGTAGGAGAGACTGGACAGAGTGTGCTGACCCCTCTTACCCAGAACCAGGCACCTTTGCGTTTCAGTTTTCTCTCACCACTTTGCTGACTCTGTTGTCTTCAGCTCAGGAGCATCTAAGCTGCAAAGGCCTAAAGGCTCTGACATAAAAGACTACATGAAGGAATGCCAAGCATTAGCCTGAAAATAGGATACTGAAGACCACAGCCACTAATAGAGAAAAAAATGTAAAAAGAGAAAAGAATCAGGCAGCCAATAGGTCCTTTGAAGACATCTCTGCACATAATCCAAATCGACACAAAAAGCCACGCACAGCAAACTGAGTTTCCGCGGTGCAGACAGCCCAGCCAGCCAAGCGCGGTCAGAGCTGGAGAGCGGCTCGCTGGCCAGGGCGTGCGTGTGCGTGCCCTAGAGCAACATGGCTCGGATTCTGTTGTTGAGCTTCTTTCATTTTCTTAGGCCAGTAAATCCTTGAGAGGCAAGCAGATCTATACATTAGCTGCCCCTGTATTAAAAAATCATTGCTCATTACTTTGGAGAATTGTAATTCAAGTTCCCATCTCAAAGGAATGGTCTCTTCTTGACGTCTTCTCGATCCATTTTTAAGCAGTTGTGAGTCAATATTAGTCTCCGTATTTTAGTGGCGAAGAGCATATCCTGTCTGTCATCTAACCATGTTTAGCATTTGCCCTGTGTTTTGCAAAGCATATGAGAAGGTTCTGTTCTTCAGGGAAGGGGAGTTTTGAATGTGCCGGGATTTAAGTCAGGGTCTTGTCTGTAAGATGCTCCATGTGCAAATGTGTATAACGAAAACCAGAGATAGTAAGTGATGGCCACATCTGCTGGGGATCAACGTGTACCGGCCAGAGATGCTGGGCAGCTAAGACATACAGCTCCCGAATGCCAGGTTCAGCCCAGCCACCGGTGCCCTGTGCTGGACGAGGCTGAGCCCAGGCCTCCCTGGACAACCGACACGTTCAACCTCAACCCAGGAGACAGTAGCCCCATGGGTGGGTGCTGAGATCAGGAAAGTGGTTTTCACAAGAGCCCCTGAGTTACTCCAGGACAGGAAGGAGACCCCACCTCCCGCCCCCAACCCCCATCCAGGAACAAAAGCCACATTGGGAATAGAGAGGAGGCAGATGGCAGGGACCGATATAGGTGCCAGTCACTTAGCTTGGCACATTTACAAAGCTAGTCTCCTCTTTGTAGCATAAACTCCAATCAACACGATCTTTCACCAAAAGCATAAAAGTGATTTCTGGAGCATGAACTTTCCCCAGCACTACGGAATAGCACGAGGGTACACTCCACCAAAGCAGAACAGGGAAGCCTTAGCCTGCAGGAGCCAGTCAGGAGGCCCTCAACACAATAAAGCTATCGCCTCCTAGAGGAAGCTTTACAACCAGGCAGTCTGCTGAGCACCTTGAGATCACAGAGCTGTCGCCTGGGCCCTCCCTGGATTTGACAGCAAAGATCCAAGTGGACGTCTGAGTGCAGTTCGCTGCTGGAGACCCGGCGCTGCCTGGTTAGGGCAGGATCATGAGGACATGCCTCCCTAGGCCTATCCACAGCCACAGAGCATCTTCTGGAGAAGACAACATCCGGGGACTGGGAGATGGGAGGAGAGCAAGAACATCACTCACTGTGACAGAAAGGCCCCCGGGGCACAGAGTGTCCTCAGCCCCTCCCAGTGCTCGGTGGCCCAGGTCCTGGGCGAAAACTGTCAACTATCGAGACTCTCAAAGATTGGGCTGGCAGTGGGAAAGTTCATCGTAAGTTCCTCCTGGAAAAAACCTTTTACTTTGTCAGTAAAAGGCAAGAGAGTAAATACTTCAGGCCTTGCAGGCCAGCAGGTAAAATCAAAGATGTCACGTAGACACTTACCTAACAGAAGGGGAGACTGCTGGCCTGCCCTCCTCGCTTGCCTGAGGTGGGCCCACCCAAGCAATGAGCATGCTCTGTGCTTCCACCCAGGTGTCCCTGCTGGAGACATTCTCAGGACAAGGGCGGCTGGCCCAAGGGAGCAGAGGGGCAGGGGAGATGGCCTGTGTGTCCTCTCTTCCTAGTCATCTCAAGCTGGGCAGCTGGCTGGAGGTGAGGTGACTTGCTATGTAACCAGCTCCTGAGGGGAGATGCCACTGCTTGCTGTTGCCAACACGTAGATGGCAGCCAGCGTGGGCCATGGGCCGCAGCACGATGCAGCGGGCCAGGCAGGCAGGTGCTGGGCGTAGAAGGGGACTAGGACACAGGGGTGGGGGTGTGAGTACTTCAGCTTGGTCTCCATGGCTGACAGGGCCAGCCTGCCATACAGGAACACTGATAGGCCCACCATATTTCCCTGAGACAAAAATGGGCTGTCAGGATGACAAAAAAAACGACGTTACATACTATTTCGTATTCATGAAAAAGTAAGACGATAACAAAAGTTTTCTTACATGAACACATTGAGCTAACAATTCTTTGGTGACAGAACTCATACAAAAATCTAGGTAGATGTACAGGGGGACTGTATTGCACCACGATGTTACCATGAATAGTCCTCCGATGAAGTAATCTTACATAGCAAATTGTTGTCTTTCAATATCGTTTCATAAAACTTCCCACACTCCAGGATACAATTTTATTTTACAGCTAACATAGCCCTCATTGTCTCAACACTTAACCTAGATTTTTAGGCCATAAGAGACCTAAAGAAAAAAAACAACCTAAACTTATTGCAAAAGAACATGATGAGGGGCACAAATGAATACCACTAATTCATTGCATATAAAACAAAAACATACTCATAAATAATACATATATCAATAAAATACTTACAAAATATCACACGAGCAGTAAAACCTTAGGGACTCTCTTCTAATGAATAGAATATGGTGACAGTGATAGTGTGTGATATCTACAAGGTCGCTCTCTCTCTCTCCCTCTGTGATTTATCACTCACTCTCAGGAAAGTCGGGCTCCATGTCAGAAGGATGCTCAAAGAGCCCTCTGGAGAAGCCAACAGCCATGTAAGTGAAAGCTGTCTTGAAGCAGCTCCTCCAGCCCCAGTCAAGATGACTTCAGATGACTGTAGCCGTGGGGACACCTTGACTGCAACTTCATGAGAGAACTCTGAGCCAGAACCACTCAGCTAAGCCTTTCCAGATGTCTGACCCTGCCGGGCGCGGTGGCGCGCGCCTGTAGTCCCAGCTACTCGGGAGGCTGAGGCAGGAGGATCGCTTGAGCTCAGGAGTTCTGGGCTGTAGTGCGCTATGCCGATCGGGTGTCCGCACTAAGTTCGGCATCAATATGGTGACCTCCCGGGAGCGGGGAGCCACCAGGTTGCCTAAGGAGGTCGGAAACGGCCCAGGTCGGAAACGGAGCAGGTCAAAACTCCCGTGCTGATCAGATGTCTGACCCTCAGAAATGGCGAGATCATAACGTTTGGTTGTTTTAAACTGTTAAGCGTTGGGGTGATTTTGTTGCGTAGCAATAAACAGTTAATAGGGCGAACAGTAAAGTAAGAGGCACGTATAGAGCCAGACGTAGGCTACAGTGACACCTGGTGGCTACATCCAGCTGCTTCCTTTGACCCGCCCACTTGGAGGTCTCACACGCGTGTCTCAGAGAGACATGACGCCCTCCAAACTTGCCCACTGAGAACCCATCACTGGCCAGATGGTTCCCATCTCAGGAGTGACTTCCCATGTATCCTGAGGCCACTCTTTCATGCTTTCTGTTCCCTGACTCTGCCCACCTACGACGCAGCTGCGCATGCACCTACTTTATCACCAGAGTCTGAACAGGACATGCGTCTCCCAGCACAACTAGTGTCACAGCTGGTCTCCAGACTTCCCAGTAAGTGGTTTTGCAAGGAGAGCGAGAGTACGCCGCCCGCGGCCCGAGTCCTCCGGAGACCTCCCTTTGGAATGGGAGGGAGACCCCAGCTCCTCCCAGGGCCCAGGAAGGCCCTGCCCCGACCTGCCCCGCCCTCCCTCGTCCTCCGCCCCGTCCACCTGCACTTCCTCCCTCTGCCTGGTCGCTGTCCCCGGTTCCTGGCGCCCCACCCCCACCCTGCCCCGTACCCACCCCGCCCCCACACGCCCTGGGCTCAGCTCCCGTGTTCCCTCCTCAGCGTAGCCTTCCCCGCCTCTCCATCTCGGGCAGATCCGTCTGTCACTGTCCCTCCGGGGCTCTAGCGTACTCACTTCACAGCTCATAATAAAAGCTGAATTATTTGATTGTTCTATTACACGTGTCTGCCCGTGGGCCAAGCTAAGAGCCCCAGTGTACTGACAGGAGCAGCGACCTGGGAGGTCCTAGACCTGGACTCAGAGCCTGGTCCCCCAGGTCAGCCCCCGACCTCACACTGAGCAGTCCCCTAGTAACAGACGGGGGAACCCCAGGTCCCGCAGGGCTGCAGGTGCCAGGCTCCTGCTCCTGAACCTCCACAAAGACACCCCGAGCACGGAGCCAGTGGACCGCTTTCTGTTCTTTGATTCCTGGGAACCCTGACCCTTACGGGCACTCACTAAATACAGACAGA